>PVKE010032372.1:0-18525 GCA_004027555.1 Craseonycteris thonglongyai
GATCAGTCCCCACCCCAGGTGTGCTGACTCAGAAACTCTGGAGGTGGGGCCAATAGTTTGAGGCTTATCAGGCCCTCCAGGTGATTCTGATGTACATTAACTAACCTACAAGTATAAGTACTGGATTAGATTAATGATGTTCACAAATAAAAATGGTTTTATTTCTAACAGTTTAAACTGTATTTCGATGTAAATAGAGTGCTATTTCATAGAAAGGGAAAGGAAACAAATGTTTGTAAAAAAAATACTAAATATTAAAAGATTTATTTTTTATTGTTTGAGAGGAGAGAGAGAGAGAGAGAGAGAGAGAGAGAGAGAGAGAGAAGTGGAGAGGGCCTAGAGCAGTCTCTATAGTTGTGACAGTTTCAGTCCACAAAGTTGGATGTAGGGGCTGTGAGGGGTGGGAACTGAACTGGGGACCTCCCACATGGAGGCAAGAACGTTTGCTACCAAGCCATCTGGGTGGTTATCAGTTGTACTGCAGTTCAGCATGTGGGTTTGTGTGGGTTAGGGCCAGGAATCAAACCCTGGACCTTGTGATTGCAAAGGTAAGTGCTCAACCACTGAACTATCCTGGGATCCTCAAAATACTAAATATATTTACCCTTATCTCCTAAACTTCTCTTGCACCAAGAAAAACACATTGAGGCCACAAAATACTGAGTACAAATGCTCTCTGCAAATGATTCATTCCTATTTTTGTAAATTTTTTGTTGTTGTTCTTTAAGAATTGTTCTATTTTTCAATTATAGTTGACATACAATATTAGTTTCAGGTATACAACATAAGTGATTAAACATTTATATAACTTACAAAGTGATCAGCCCAATAAACCCAATACCCACCTGACACTATATATAGTTATTACAATATTATTGACTATATTCACTATGCTGTACTTTACATCTGTGATATTTTACACATTCATGACTATTTTGCAACCACCATTTTCTCCTTCTTAATCCCGTCTCCTTAAACCCAGAATCTAAACCCCCTCTCAGCTGGAAACCAAGAAAAAGGTTTCTATATCTCTGAATTTGTTTTTATTTCATTTGTTCAATTTTTTCCTTAGATTTCACATATAAGAGATATTATATAGTGTTTTTCTTTTCTGTCTGACTTTATCTGCTCAGCTTAATACCTTCTAAGTCCATCCATGTTGTTCCAGATGGTTAGATTTCATTCATTTTTATGGCTGAGTAGTATTCTACTGTATGTACTACCCCTTCTATAGACACTCACCAGTTGATAGACATCCAGGTTGCCTCCATATCTGGGCTACTGTGAGTAGTGCTGCAATGAACATATGAATATACATGTCCCTTCTGATAAATACCCAGAAGTGGAATTACTGGATCTTTCTTTGTCTCTTATTACAGCCTTTGTTTTAAAATCTTTTTGGGGATGCTGGAATAGCTCAACAGGTTGAGCACCTGCCATGCGTCCATGAGGTCCAGAGATCGAATCCCTGCCTGGCCCGTGCAAATCCACATGCTGTACTGCAGAGCAACCAGTAACCGCCAGGCTGGTGGCCAAGATTCTTGCCTCCCATGCCGGAGGCCTCCAGTTCAGTTTCACCCTGAGCAGCCCCACATCTATCCGTGTGGAATGAAACTATGTCAAAACTAATGATGTACAACTATGGAGGCTGCTCTGGGCTCTCTCTCTTTCTCTCTCTGTCACCTTCTTTCAAACAATAAAATAAATCTAAAAAAAAAAAAATCTATTTTGTCTGGTATAAGTATTACTACCCCAGGTTTCTTTATTTTTTCATTTTCATTATTATAAATTATCTTCTTCCAACCCTTTACTTGCAGTTTGTCAGTGTCTTTTGATCTGAAGTGTGTCTCCTATAGGCCACATATGTAAGGGTCTTGTTTTCTTATCCATTCAGCCATTCTATCCTTAGGCTTGAGCAATTATTCTATTTACATTTAGATTAATTGTGAATATATATGAGCTACTGCCATTTTATTATTCATTTCTTTGAATTTTTAAAAAATTTTATAAGTCTCCCATTATTTCTTATAATACTGGCTTGGTGATGATGAACTCCTTTCTCTTTTTCTTATCTGGGAAGCTCTGTATCGAACATTAAATTCTAAATGATAGCTTTGCTGAGTAGAGTAATCCTGGTGTAGGTCATTGCTTCTCACCACTTTGAATATTTCCTGCCAATCCTTCTGGCCTGCAAAGTTTCTATTGAGAAATCAGCTGACAGTCTAATGAGGGCTCCTTTATGGATAACTAACTGCTTTACTCTTGCAGCTTTTAAGATTTACTTCTTGTCTTTAACCTTTGGCATTTTAATTACGATGTGTCTTGATATGGGCCTCTTTGGGCTCACCTAATTTGGAACTCTTTATGCTTCCTGGGCTTATATATCTATTTCCTTCACCAGGTTAGGGAAGATTTTAATCATTACTTCTTCACATTGGTTTTCAATTCCTTGTGCTCTCCCTCTTCTCCTGGCACCCCTCTGATGCAAATGTTGGTATGCTTGATATTGTTACCAAAGCCTCTTAAACTATCCTTATTTTTTCATTCTTGTTTTCCTTTTTTATTTTTATTTTTTTGAACTAAACTGGGGGCCTCACCGCATTCGGGAAGCACACTCCAGTTCAGCATGTGGGTCCGCCTGGGCCAGAGCCAGGATTCGATCCTTGGTCCTCGGGGGTTTCAAAGCGAGTGCTTAACCAGCTGAGCCATCCCGGCTTCCCCTTGTTTTCCTTTTTTGTTCTGAGTGTTTCTGCTGTCCTAACTTCTAAGTCACTGATTTAATCTGCTTCATCTAATCTATTGTTAAATCCCTTTTATGTACTCTTTATTTTAGTTACTGTATTCTTTATTTGTGACTGGTTCTTTTTCATGTTTTCTATCTCCATTTTTATTTTATCTATCTCTGTTAATTTCCTCACCGTGTTCATCTGTTCTTGCCCTAAAGTTCATTGAACATTCATATAACCAGTGTTTTGAGCTCTGCATCTGGTAGATTGTTGACCCTATTTCATTCATTTCTGTTCCTGAATCTTTGTTCTGTTCTTTCATTTGGGACATATTCCTTTGTCTCATCATTTTGGCTGACTCCCTGTGTTTGTTTCTATATATTAGGTAGAGTTGCTTTGTCTCCTGGTCTTAGCAGAGTAGCCTTATGTAGTAGGTGTCCTGTGGGGTCCAGTGGCACAGTCTCCTTCGTCACCTGAGCCAGACTCTTGTTTGAATTGTGTATGTCCTCCTGCTGTAGTTCAGCCTTGGTTGTTGTTTGCACGTCAATAGGAGGGACTGGCCCTTAGGCTGCTTGGTTGTGAGGACTGACTATGACTACAGTAGAGAAGCTGCTATGTAGGGGCTGACCCTACAGAACAGGATTTGCTTTATCAGGGCTCTGGTGCCTGCCAAGTCTGCCCTTGCGGTGTGCTATTCTTGGAGGCAGCCACATGATGCTTGGGCTCAGTCTGAAGCTGGCCACCAGGTATGCCAGCCTTGGGGCATACTGGGAGGGTCTAGCCCACACTAAGTTCAGCTGCTAACTGTGCCCTGCTGGGAGGCCACTTGGCATGAGCCACAAAGCCTCCACAATGCAGATGGCAGCCACCCAAGCTGGTCTTGTAGGTGCCTTGGAGAGGCCAAGTTGCAATCCTAGGCGAGCTGCTGCTACTGTTGAGCTTGGGGCTGCTCAGCACGATGCATGGGGCACATGCAAGCCAGATGCTATTAGAGTTAATGAACCTTTGACAGATTTTAGGAAAGTCTGCTGCATGAGCCCAGATAGGCCGTTTGTACAAAAAGAAAAGCCACCGGAAGTTCTTGGGTGGGTCTGCAAGTTGGGTGGGGTTGGGTCTCATGGAATCACCTGGACAGAGCAATGAGCGTTAGTCAGGTTGATGGAGACTCAGGTGTTGCAGCCACTTGCATTTGCACACTGGGAAAGGGAAGGACTCAACAGAAGTAGTGGGTTCTGTCAGCACTTCTGCCTGGGAGATAATTCAGTTCCTGTCCACATGTCCTTGATGCCTTTTGAACTGCTTCCCTAGTGCTGAAGCTCAGAGTAAATGAGTTCATCCATAAGTCCATGTGCAGGCACTTTAAGAGGCTCACCAGGGACTATAGCCTCTTTCCATTTCAATCCTCCACAATCTCCACTGGTTTCCAGAAGTTGTGAGACCTCTATTCCCAGGACTGGGAACTTGGATGGAGAGCCTGGTGTGAAGCTGGGATCCTTTGCTTCTCTGGGGGGACCTCTGCAGCTGATTATCCCTCCTGATTTAAACAGCCTCATGTGGGTGAGGGATCAGCCCATTTCATCGCCCCACCCACCTTACCAGTCGAGGTGGCTTCTTCTGTAGGCCCTCAGTGGTAGGACTTCTGCTTAGCTAGACTGCAGGTGATTCTCAATGACAGTTGTTCTGTAGTTTAGTTATAATTTTGATGTGGTCGTGAGAAAAGGCAAGCACAGCATTTACCTACTTTACCATCTTGCACCAGCAAAGGTGCTCATCTCCCAGGCGGGAGGCCCCTGGTTTGGTTCCTGCCCCGTGTGGCCCCACATCCACCTGTGAAGAATGAAACCATGTCACAACTAATGATGTGCAACTATGGAAACTGCTCTGGGGCTCCCCCTTCTCTCTGTCTCTCTTTCTCATACCCATACCTTCTCTCAAACAATAAAATAAATCTTTAAAAAAATTATTAGTGATATGGTTAGGCATTTCTCTCAAAGTTTTTTCAAGACAGGAAGTTATTTACTTATTTATTTAAAAAGAGGTGAACAAAGGGTGGCATGCATTTACTTAGATAAAAAGCATAGAACTTGGAAGCATTCTACCTGTTGTGCTAAAATGCAGAAGTGGAAAGTAATGGAAATAAAAGTGCAGCACCCTAGGGCTACTAATATGTCCACCTAGTCACTGACGGGCAGCAGGAGTATAAGTAATGAAAGAAAAAAAGACCTTTCAAAATATTTGTGTTCTTATCATCCTTCTTCCCTGCTTATTATATGAACTCTTGGCAAACACAACATAATTTGGAAGATTTTGCAGATCCCCACTAGAGTACATCCTATTTTCATAAATATTTAAATTTTTCTGAAGTTACCAAAATGTAAAAACAAGCACATATATGTGTATACATGACACAGAACGAGAACTGCTGTCTAGTTTGCTGTGTGCTAAGGACACTTCAATGGAGCCAATATACACGCCTAGCAGACACAATTTATCAATTTCCTGTAGGCAGTTTCTCTCCAGTGACATGCTATAGCAGCAAGTCACCACAGGTAGGGGCTAGAGCCACATAACTCTAAGACCAGCAGCTAACAGTAGCTGCTACTATACAGCTTTGTCACTGCAATGTAAAAATGGTCATATAAATCTCCTGAACACAAAAAGAGCAACAAGACTTTAGAAGTTGTCATATTAATAGCCATGTTAAATATCTCCAATTTCATCTTGAAATACTTTCATTTTTAATGTACCCAATGGCTAGGTGACTAAGGATTCCATTTGAATCTCTTACAAATTACTGCAAAACATTAACTAAAATGAACAAAAAAGAAAACAATGTAAAAAACCAAAACTACAGACTACTCACTATGTGATTTCAGACTGTATTTATATACAAATACAAAGTAGCAAATAAAAACCAAAGATTCTAAATTGGTCAATATTTCAAGTTCAAGCCTCCAAATCAAATTTTACAGCCTGTCTCCTTATAAACCTATTCCTGTGATTGAAGTTTGTCAAGAGGTATGTGAAACATGGTCTAAAATATTCATTCAACATGGAAGACTCAGGAAATAAAACTTCTCACGAGGTAGGGAGGCTGATCTCAGTGGATGTTCATGTGCTGTAATCCCCAAACCCTCAAATAAAAAAACAGAGTTAAGTTTTTGAAGGTTTTCAGAAGTAGAGCCTGGAGTCAGAAATTCTGGGCTCTTTTCCCAGTGCTACCACTTACTACTAGATCTTGAGTTTCCTTCTTTTTAATACAAGAATTGAATTCTTATCTACCTTGACTATTTCACAGGATTAATGCAAGGATTAACTGTAATAGAAAACACTTGCCAAAGCAAAATGTGTTTTACAAAATAAGCTATTATGATTATAATCAACAAAAGGTGCTACCCATAAATTACATTTAAGAACATATTTGCCCAATACAAACATGCAATGATTTGCAACAACTATTGCACATGAATATTGAGATTGATTACTTTTTGTTTTTTAATTGCATTGATGAGACATAGAAACTAATTTCCATAAAATATCCTTATCTTGAATTTCTTTTCAGTCCATATCTGATGTACTACTAGAAAGTATACTGCAAGTAGGAAGTGTCTTGTACATCAGTTATGCATATTCACAATGGGTGAGGATACAACCACTTCTCACTTTTTAGGAAAAGTTGATTCAACCAGGAATACACTTCCAGTTGCTTCATTACTGGAAGTTCCCATACTCCAACCCCTTGTCAGAGAACCTATTCTATGTATTTTACGAGCTGTTTGCCAAAATTGGTGCTCTAACTTCTACAGTATAGAATATCCTGGAGCAAGCAGATTCGCACACAGGGACTACTACATTTCCAGCTCTCGTTTTTTTTTTGCATTTAGGTGGGGAAATGTGGATAAGTTCTCACCAATGAAATGTGAGCTAAAGTGATGTGCATCTCTTCCAAGCCTGGCCTATATTCTACATTCTCCATCCTTTTTGGACTCGGGGCAGCTGGAAGTACCTATCTAGGTGAGACATGGAAACCGCATAATGAAAATGGCAGAGCTTGCGTTGTTATGAGTTCTTGAGTGACGGTCTAAAACAGAGCATTCCAGCTCTATATCCAACAATCAGGAAACACCTTGGACTGTGTGAGTGAGAAATAAACAGCCACTCTGCTGAGCCACCGAAATCTAGGCTGGTATTGATTTAAATCACAGAGACACTCTCCTCAGAGCCAAAGATGCTCCACAGAACAACACCCCTATGTCCAAGAATTCAATTACAAGTTCAATAGAGGGCTAACGTCCATCAGCAATATTCGTGTTTCCATTCTAGAGACCCCTGCCCTGTACCCATAATCCTTACCAAGGACATTCTCTTCATTCCTGATATATTTTCATTAATTCATTTAATATACATCTTTTTCAATACTTATTATGATCTCTTCTTCACTAGAAACTCTCTTCCTTCTTAAGGTCAGAGCTTGGACTCTCAGTAGACTTTCTACTGGTCCTGGGGTGGGGCTGTAGGCATAGGTTGATCAAATTTCCACAGCTGGGATCTTGGAAATTAGTACAGTACACTCTCTATTAACCAGAACTCAAGCAATTGGAACACTCATGCAACTGGCAAAATTTTTTTGGCAATTGCTTTAAATTTTGCCAGTTGCTTGGGTGCTGGTTAACTGAGAGTCTACTGTATATCATGTTGGGATTTTTTTTTTCAATAAACAATGATAAAAACAGGACTAAGTATTAAATATATGTAATTTTAGTTTACAATTTATAAGTAAGTCATCCCACTTGTTCCTCACATTACTCTTTTCAGTTGAATAGAGTAGGTATTCTAATCATAGTTCTATGTTACAGACATACAGAAGAAGTCATATAGGTTTAGGTGCACTGTTTAAGGAAACTGTGATTTATGATATGGTTGCTATAGCAATGGTGGTTCCAAATTTCAGTAAAACACATTTTTAAATATATGGAAGATGATCAGTTTCTGAAACCATAAAGTGCCTCTCTTCTAACTGTGACATGTGTGTGTGTGAAATTAAATTTTATGGCTTATAAAGTATATAAAAACAGAAGTAATTAGTTTTAAAATTCAGAATTCTTCACTATCATAATGTAGGTAGTAGACTTTTGAAGTGATAGAAAAGGTCTTTTCCATTTCTGAAAATGGCTTTAGGCTTGCCATACAACCTGTGACATTTTTTTATTCTCCCTTTTAAATTTATTTATGTGCCAAGAAATGTTCATTTATATATTAATTACAGTATTTAAAATTAGAAATAAATTCCCAATAATAAGAAACTTATTTTTAAATATGGTTTATTTCCCATATGAAATATTAAGTAGCCATGGAAAATAAAAATTATAAGACTTGAAAAAAAAATTAAAAGCAAGATGCAAAAAATGTAGAATATAAAACAATTTTGAGACATACATATAAAATATATGAGAAGGAAATGAAGGGCATAAGAGTATCTGTAATTAGGGTGATTAAATTCATAAATAATTTTTCATAAAAAATTCTGTAATACTATATTTTTCTATAATTAAAATTTTTTCAAAGCATTTATGTTATAGATATTCTAAGAAAATTATAGAGAACACTTAAAGAACCTTTATTGATCTTCTAGGGAAAAATATGGTGCAGTGAGACTTCGGATTCTAACCAATAATATGAACACTCATTATTATTTATCATTTCAGTAGAGAGAACCACAGGTAAAAAGAGGAGTTTATGACCATACATTGCTTGAAGGACATAAGCCAAAGGGACAAGAAAAGCTAGACAGAGGTAAGGCCAAAATGGGCACATAGGCTGAAAGAGCAAACCACTTTGGAGTGGCCAGTTCAGGTTCAGAAAGTGTAGGATGATAAATGGGAGGGAGGCACATGGAAACTGTCAAAGTCAGAATAAACGCTAATGAGAAACTTTCCCAGAGGGAGAAAAACGGAGGTAGGTGCATCAGGAACAGATCAAGGGATCAGAAAAGAACCAGGATGGTCACTGGAGCCCAGTGACCAGAAAAGCAATTAGGAGATTGAATACAAAGCACTAGTGCACAGCTCAGAGAGTTTAAAACACTGAGGCAAGGAGCTATCCCAGGGCAGCTATTCTGGAGTCTTCAGGGAGAGCAGGTAATTGGAACTAATGGCTGAATTAGAGAATGTCTTCAGGGCTGATAGAATCAGTGGCTTTCTTTAAGTAAATGACCAGAAGCTCTTGTACTCCAAGTTCACTGACACAAAGATTCAGAGGTATAGCTTTGGTCTAATTGCCATAGCTCCCACTAAGATATTTACTACCATGTCCTGGTCATTATACAGGTAATATTTCATTTATCCTCATGGGGCCCTACGAACTGGGTGGGCACTGTTACATTCATTTTACACAGAAGACAACTGAGGATCAGATCAGTTGACTAACTTGCCCAAAATCAATAAATGCAAATCACACAGCCACATTTGAAATTGCTTCTCTTTCTCTTCAGTACTCATACATCAAAAACAAACAAAAATTATCTTCTCTATTGGTATAAACCATAAGAAGGGTAACATTAAAATTTTTGAAGCCATTTGTCTTTGTATTTCCTTTATATATCCGTTAAAGAACTGCTTTCTTTAAGAATGTGTCACTTTAACCCTATGTATTCCAATAGATTTTTCATTTTTTCACCTTAGGAGGCTCATGTTAACATTAAGGTAAAAGGATTAAGCTCTGAGAAAAAGCTTATTGTTAGACAATCTTTCCCACATCAGTTCTAAGCTTCAGCTCTTATCAGTATTGTTCTTTGGCTTTCATAAATTTAGGTTAATAGAAATTACAACTTCGTTATTCCAGGTTGCCTAAATATATATGGCTAATTTGGGGGTTATAAAGTACATTGTTGCTACATGGCTACAATTCTCTAACAGTTCAAAAATAAGAATAGTAAAATTTTGATCTTCATTTCTATGACTCTATCAACTATTTTGCAGTTGGTATGGACTTAGCAGAAGAATACTGACTACTCCATAGAATTCCAAATTAAAACATGAATAAAAATTAACACATACAATTCCATGTCTTGAAGATACATGTCCTTAATTAACTAGGTTAAAGAGTACAATAACAAAAAAATAATTCACATTGTTTCTCAAACTAGCCTAAATTTAAGGGTAAACCTTTCAAAAGTCTGTAAAATATTTCAAACACCTCTAGTCTTAAATTTCAGTTTCCTCACATGTCCAATATTAGACAACTCTTAAAACAAAACCCAGTTTTGTTTTTTCAAACAAAAGAAAATAGCTTGAGTTGGATAAAGCAACTGAGGAAATGAAATTCATCATATAGCAGGGTATTCTTTATTCAAATATTAATTGTGGGTTTCAGTGTTAATTATATATACTTGAGCAACAGTAATAATAATACACATACTGGGTTCTTACCATGTGCTAGGTAGGCACTGTACTAGGTTCTAAAAAGGTGCAATTAATGCAATCCTTACAGCAACAACATTAAAGTGTTGTTATTACTCTGTTTTTACATTAAGGAAACTGAGGTAGCAAAGTGGCTGAACCTGGACTTTTAAGTATGGTTTACAAACTCCGGAGCTCTAATACTATGTTATATGTTAAATGCATATAATGAATATTGCTTAAAATGGTGGAAAGTCCTAAATCTGCTATATTTACAGCATAATTTCCAAAACTGAAATATAAATAATTATTCAGTACTCCACAGAAATCATGAGCCATCCCTTCAAATTCAAATCACACCACCCCAACAATGACAAAAGGCCACCAGATGAGCAAGCTCCATTAGGTTTTCATGACACTGAATAAACAGCAGCCCTTTGAGAGCTGGAATTCTGTTGATTCGATTGAATATAAAGCAAAGGGAGTATAATTGTCACTGAGAATAGTGTACATACAGATTGTCTTGATAAAAACACATCTATTCTTATAAAAAAACAGATGTTTGCTAAATTAGTATGATTTAGTTTGCCTGGAAGGAGATGCCCTTCAGTGGTTGCTAGGTAACATATTCTAGTTTAGAAGTAAGCTAAATTACAGGCTTGAAATATTTTTCTTAATTATGTATTCTGGTAAAAGAGGGGGTTAATAAGTAAGGCACAAAGCAATGACCTAATTTGACATGATATACTCCTTGCTATTTCCATTTCCACATTTGCAGAGTTGTAATAGTGCCACATGAGCATTTTTAGAAGTTAAGCTGGACCCCAATAGTTGAAGTATACACCCTAATAGTGAGATCTCCTCCTAAAACCCAAGAGTTGAAGTCTAATTTAATAGCATTCATGTGTGTTTTCTAGTAAAAAGTTTCTAAATATACTCACTCTTCTGTTTATTTGATATGACCAATGTTTCAGTTCATGTAGATGCCTAAAGATTTAGCTTGAAGCTAAAGAAATCTGACTGTACTTTGATTGTCACCTCAGAATAACCCACGACTGACAACCTGCTCTCCACGCATCCATTTCTTTTGCCCGTAGAAGTTAAATATTTTTTCTGTTTATTGTCTTTCTGTGATAGTCATACTCATTCAAAACCCACATTTTTCTCCCTTATTTCATCATTAGATTCCAATTCTTCCTCTAGCTTGTCTCTGAAAATATTCTTTTTATGATAGGCCCTTCACACCAGCTCTCTGGTTCATTCTTTACCCTTCCTTGAATGAGTCACCTAGCCAGTTGCATATATTTTCTGTGTTAGTTGTAGTAACGACCACCACTGCCCACTCTTCCTGCAATGATGTGGGATCTGTTTGCCCGGCTTTTTCTACATGACCTTAGCAAACATGAGACAAGCAGACCCTGGAAGAGTAGACCCTGTATTAATATAATGGGTCTTGTCTTGTTTGTGAAACTCTGAGTTTCCATGTGAACAAGCCTGGATTATTCTGCTAGATGAGGGAAGACCACGTAGCGAGAAGCCCCAGTCATCCCAGCTGTATCGGATGAGGCCATCACACACCAGCTTGCCAAGAGCCACAGAGCGCTCAGAAACGGTCACCTGGCTGAGTGGCCACTGACCACCAGCATGAGTGAGCCCAGGAAACAGGGACGAATTGCCCTGATGAGCCTGCTCCAAACCGTCAACCCGCAAAGTTCTGAACTAAAGAAATGGTTCTTGTTTTAATATAAGGAGTTTGGGGCTACTTTTGTAGCAAAAGCTACTTGATACGTTTTCAAGTAGCTCAACACAGGTAGGTATAGATGTGTTAAATTACTAGCTGACAGTCCTGGGCTAGCTGGTATAAAAGGTAACCACAGTACAGACTGTAACCACACTCAGCAAATGGTTCTCATTTATGGATCACTGGCTAGCGGAATGGAGATGTGACAACCAAGCTAATACAGTTCTAAAAAGAAAACAACCTTAACCATGAACACCTGTTCAAAGGAAAAGTCACAAAATGGTGTGTGCTGTATTTCATTTAGGAAGGGCTCTAACACTAATGGCAATGGGAATCCCTAGGATGCAGAGAGAAGAGAGCAGTATCACGAATGACCATCCCATACAGAAGGACAGATGCCAGAATACTGATCTTCAGGTATAAATTCAAGTGCTAATGCTTAATTCTGATTCGTTCAATGTGGATTTTTTGTTAATCCTCGTATTAGAAAACAATGCTGCTGATTTTGTGCAGGCAAGTAAAAGTTTTCCTAAATGCCATTTCCAGCTTCAGAAAAAGAAACTATTAATTGAAAGAGTCTACTCAGCCAGCACCTTTGGATGTAAAATGTCACTGTATGAGGCAGAGTCTAGTCAGAAAGACAGAATACACTCTAGGTGTTTTACTTTAAAAAATTAATTTGTGGCCACTGACTAAAGTGATGGAACAGCCATGAAGACAAACAAGGAATATTCAACCCAGATGTCAGCAAGAGCAGGAAGCCACCACTACCACCTCTACAGCAAGAGGGTGATGGGTTATAGTGTTGCTGAATTCTAGACACTAGACTGAACTGACAGGGGTAGAACTGCAGGGCCTGAGACCACAAAGGGGGGGACATGCCCACTGCATAAAATGTCAACCAACTCATATGCCTGCCAAAGCATTCAGAGATTAAAATACATTGTAATACAACAGAAAACAAAAAGGATATTAGGTACATACCGTAGATTTTGTACCTTAGACTTCTGTTGAAATGCATACTAAAATTGTGGAAAACCTGCTTCCCCTATTTCCACTAATGCCCAATAGGCTTGATTCTGATTGCAAATCCTCTCTATACTATCTGTCTCTCATTTAATATGATTAATTATTCCTTTGTCCTTGCTTCTGTATCTTTTAGTTAAAGGAGCTAACCTCCCACAAGATGCAACCAGACAGGGGCTTTAGTCTCTCCCTTCAAAACAGTCTCTGGATTTATTCTTTCCTCCTCCCTTAATGAAATATTGGAACAGATGGACACAGTTTCTAATAATTTTCAAACAATACATAGTCCTTGGTTTCAGCATTTAAACAAATGGTATAACCTACATCTCATATAACTCCAGTACAGCTTCAAGGCATTACATTCACTGTCTCTGTTCAAACACTACCAATGTCAGAGAGGCTGTCCCTAATTTCTTGATAAGATACTATCTCATCATTACAATTTTACCACTGCCTAAACCCATGCCACTTTATTTTCTTCAAATGTTTATCGTCACCTGAAATATTAGATTTGTCTCCCAATTAACCCTGCCCCCTCATTAGAAGGTAAGCTTCTTGTCATTTAACACTGTTTTATTCAGTGTTGTATCTCCAGTGATTTGGACAAGGTTTAGCCCATAGGAAGTGCTCAATAAATATTCATAGGGTAAAACAAATGAATGAGGAACAAATGAGGGAACGTAGTAAAGATCTTACCAATTTACGAGGGCTGGCCGGAAAAAATCCAGCCATTGTGGACATAACCACAATTATTACACAGCTGGATATTTTCCAGACAGCCCTACTGGAGACAGTATTTCAGTCAATTTAATTATTTATCAGAGATAGAGTAAGTATCTTCAAAGATCATAGAAAATTCACCCTCCCAACCCTAAAGAAATTTTGTAGATATAAAATGGCAAAAAAATTACATTAAAAGATGTATAGAATACTCTGTCCAGTTCAATTACTTGATTCTGGCTGGAAGAACTTTTCTTTCTTTTAACATTAAGAGACCCAGTGGGAAATCCCTGGCTTGCATGTCTGTTTTTGTCAAACATTCAACAGTAACTGATAATCTCTACATCTGTTATTTATTTGACAAGTCTCCAAAGGGCCATACAAGTGGAAATTTCAGAAAAGCCCTAAACAAACTCTGTAGCTTTATGCAATGCCAGGAAGCATTTTTAACCATTATATAAATGTTAGATTTGATTTAATCATTCACACAAATGGCTACCCACTGATGCATTCTTCTGCATAATGTACGTGATATGCAAATCTGCCACGTGCCCACAATGGTATTTAAAAATAAAAATTAATTATGCATTGAAATTAAGCCACTTGACCCTGGAAAGAGGCAAAAGTCAAGGGAAATTTGCAGCTGGTCAGGAAGGAAAGCCAGGGTGGAGAAATTTTTGCAGTGCTCAGGAAGAAAGGAGGATTTTAAGGCATGAGGGAAGACATGGAGATTTCGTCAGGGTGTCTTTGAGATTCCGACAGCTGGAATCAAAAAGATGCAAACATATTTTACATAACTAAACTGTATGATCTTCCGAAGTTAATGGGCTGCATTTGGCTTGGATTTTTAAAAGCCATTTAACTGATTATTTTGTATATAATATCTATGCTGCAACCAGGCATTAGACAAAATATAAAAATATCAGAACATAAAACAAAGACAAAGCACCTTTGTATGTCTTAGCTCAGTAATGGGTTTTAGTTTATTATTTTGAGTTTAAAATGTTTGTTTTTTGCATGAGGACAGATATCTGAAAATTACTTTTTACAAGCTATTCGACGTGCACTTTAGTCCACAATAGACAAGAGAAGACTCCATGGGCTGTCATTCCATATTCATGCAAGGGCAAAACCAAAAATTTTTTAAAAGCAGGACACACAGGTTATCCCACAGGGCTCTAGCAAACCATGTAAGAGAATCTAATCCATGCCTGTGAGCATAATTTATTCTAGTGGAAACCCCTCAAACAAGAGGTTGTCCTTCAAGTATGATTTTTTTCGATAAAAGCAAAACCACTTATCTTACAATTTCATAACAAAGAAACATCTGCATCAAAACATGAGAAATCACCCTTACTAGAATATCAAAGTAACTGCTAAATTCAGAGGCCAGCTGAAGTACTAGCAGTATCAATCAACTGCGTACCTCCAAAAACATCTTACTTCTTCCCAAATTATTCATCAATTGATTGATTGACTGCTTGATGAGTGAATCTGTGATTGAAGCTCCTGATAGTGACTAAAAGCACTATCTCTTTCCATGCCAATAGAACTAATAAGTATTTGTCTGCAGAAGAGATTAGATGATTCTCTCTTGAAGCAGTTTAAAAACTTGGCATAGATACAAAATGTAAAAATTATGGGAAACACTAACCAGCTAAAACATCTGCTGAAATTTTCATTTAATTAAAAGCAGAGCATCATAAAACCTCATGTCGGCTTCCTTAAAATGTCATGGCTCAGAGGTGAAGGGAGACTTCTGCTCTGTATATGCTTAAGACCCAAAAAGAATTTCTTTTAAAGTCAACATTCAATGACTCTATATTATACACTAAGCACAGTGCTAAAAGAGTTGCCTGGGAAATTCCAGACCCACATTAGACTGAAAAAGGATATGTTCAATAGATGGCAAGAAGAGACACATATCTAAAATACAAACTTTAAAAACATCCTCTATAGGGATGCCGGGATAGCACAGTGGTTGAGCGCCTGCCTCCCAATCATGAAATCTGGGGTTTGATTCCCAGCCACAGCCCTTGCAAACCCATATGCTAAACTGTGGCACCACCGGTAACCACCAGGATGGTTCAATGGCCAGAATGCTCCCCTCTCATGTGGGAGGCCCCCAGTTCAGTTCCAGCCCTGTGCAGCCCACATCCAACTGTGCGGAGTGAAACCATGTCACAACTAATGATGTACAACTATGGAGACTGCTCTGGGCTATTTCTCTCTCTTTTTCTCTCTCTCTCTCTCACCTTCTCTCAAACAATAGAATAAATCTTTTTTTAAAAGTCCTCTTTAAAAAAAATGTATGAAGCCCAGCATAAGCTAAGAAGTATGTAAACATTTTAATTAGCTATATTCTAAATATAGAACTTAATTGAGGAGGGTAAAAACCTCAAACCCTATTTTGCTTTCCGTCTAACTAGGAATAGATCATAGAGTTATCATTCAAACATATATTCCCTGAATGCAAAGTACATGCTTCCAACAAATTACAACCTCTCTAAGTCAAAGTATCCTAACTAAAGAAATCCATTAAACAGTTAATACAATACTGTAGACTCTCAGTTAACTGGCACCTACGGGGATTGGTAGATGCCAGATAATGTATGTAGACACTCTGTTAACTGGAGCTCAAGCTACTGGCACTCTCAAGCAACAGGTTTTGCCTGTTGCTGGAGGTTTTACAGGTTGCTCAAGTTCCAGTTAATGAAGAGTGTGCTGTACATATAAAACTCTTAGAATGGGGGATGCTGATATAGCTCAATAGGTTGAGCGCTTGCCTTGCAACTGAGAGGTCTGGGGATCAAATCCCGGCCCGTGCAAAACCCACATGCTGAACTGCAGTCTCTTCCCACGTGGGAGGCTCCCAGTTCAGTTTCAGCCACACGAGGCCGCACATCCATCTGTGTGCAATGAAACAATGTAAAAAACAAAACAAAACCCTAAATGATGTACAACTGTGGAGACAGCCCTTAGGCCCTCCTTCTCTCCATCTCTCTGGCTCTCTCTCTCACCTTCGGTCAAAACAATAAAATAAATCTTTAATAAAAACTACTAGAATGAAGCCTAGTACATGATTTAATACCAGATATATGTTAATTATAATAATCATTATGACCTGTATTCTTATTATCAAAATACATTAGTCTTATAGTGGTTTATTGAGTGAAGTAAATGTTATAGGAACTGTTTAGAATTTTGTGCTCATACTTCAATCACCAATGTGTGTTGACTACTATTGGACACAAGCATTTGGACTTTTCTTTATTTCTTCCTTTAGTATGAAAATTGTTGTGAACATGATATAAGAACTAAAAATACATGTCTAGATATGACACACAACCATATATAACGTGTTTTGGAGCCAGTGATGCTATGTAAAGGCTTTTGTTCACTATTATTTCATGTCATGATGGACTTTAGAAGTTACTTAAGGAGAGTGACTCAGACATAACTGGTAACCTAGAAATAAAAAACATTAAGGGTCACTGAAAAACTGAAGATAAAAGAAAATACAGTAAAAAAATTGTCTAGACACATTTTTATGAAAATACCAGATTCTAACCCATTTCCTCAAGGACATTCTAGGACTTCCAAAGGGCAGCGCAGACCACGTGTTTCTGACCTTCTTTGGCTATGACATCTGGAGGCACCTGATCACTTTACGCATTCAGATGGCTTTTTGTTCTGCCCATAGACACTTTCCCACTTAGTTATTCTATAGCTAATGTTTCATTGAAATGACACAGCACTGCCCTAAGGGTATTCATTCATTCTTTCATTAATTCAGAATCGTTTTACTACTCCCAAACTACTTGCTAAGTACCGTATTTTCCGGCGTATAAGACGACTTTTGAAACAAAAAAAGTCAACCGAAAATCGGGGGTTGTCTTATATGCCGATTCTGAAAATCGTCTGGATATGCTGCTAAACGAATTTTCCAACTCGATCCCGCACCAATCACTGCAAGGCTGCTCGGACTGCCTCTCTAATTCAGCCAATCCAAGCAGGCTGTTTATGCATGCAAATTATACATGTTCTGTACCCGAAGCTACACTGTGTTCTAGTAAAGAGCCTGCTCAGATTGGCCAGAGTCAGAGAGGCGATCTATTATAACCTTTGAACCTTTGCTTGTTGTGATTGGCTCAGCGTGGTATATCCAGTTGCAGCACAGGAACGTTCTGTGTAGCCAAAGCTGCTGTATCAGGACACATGCATAGTAGCTAAATTGACTGTATTAGAGCACATCCAATGGGCTAAAAGGTACAGTGCCTTTATAGGACATTCTGTATGTAGCCAATGCTACAGTATTAGGGCACATACAGTGAGTTAAAAGGTACTGTAATAGAACATTCAGTGTGTAGCTGAAGCTACAGTACTGTATAACCCCGGCCTAAAAGATTAGTGGGTGTACAACAAATAGCTGGTAGAAAAGAATCCATCATGGCTCCAGCAAGAAGAAGGAAATTTGAAGCCAGTTTCAAACTGAAAGTTGTAAACTTTGCCAAGGAACACAATAATTGTGCTGCAGCAACACAATATGGAGTAACAGAAAAGATGGTCCGAGACTGGAAAGCAAATGAAGATGCATTAAAGAGTATGCCAAGGAGTAAGTGTGCATTAAGAAGAGGCACCCCATATTGGCCAGAACTCAAAAAGCATGTAGCAGACATGGTTCTTGAGCATTGTCAAAATGGTTATGTAGTGACTCGAAACAAAATACGTATGTTTGCACTTCAGTGGGCCAAATCTAACCCAGATAACAGCAAAGGATTTAAGGCCACTGTATCCTGGAGTACTAGGTTCTTGGAAAGGCACAATCTGGTACTGAGGCAAAAGACCAAAATTGCACAAAAATTACCTGCAGATCTTGATGGCAAAGTAAGTCTTTTCCATCAATATGTAATAC
>PVKE010032373.1:0-18526 GCA_004027555.1 Craseonycteris thonglongyai
ATGACTCATTTTAGGCTTATTGTTTTCTCAACATTATGACTGAGCAAGGCTGAAGAAAGTAAAAGATGACATTACATTCTTGAATTAGCATTCTCTTTCTTTTGTGTACTCATCATTTACTATATGAGCTTGCAAACTGGAATTGTTTTAACCACCCTTTAAATCAATGAACTTAATTGTTTGGGAGACAAATAAATATGATGCTTTACCCAAATATTTCAGGTTTCCCTAAATTTGATGATATGGTTTCTTTTTTGTCTTTGATTCATTCTCTGATCTTATGCCACTTAACTTCTCCATATTTCAGTTTCTCCAGCTGTAAAATGGATATGTTGGATTTTCTTGATCCCTGAGATTGTCAGGTATTTTCTAACTTTTCCTTTCGGTGACTGATTCTAAGTTATCTTCAGAAATCTTTTAGAACTCTACTAAAGTGTAATATATGGCACTATTAATAAACTTCTATATTATCTGAGATTTATCAATATTTTCTGCTTATACACCAAATCTGTTAGGTTACCAGAGTTTCTCAGACACGTATTGGTCCACCTCTTAATCCTGGCCTCATAAACCAATCATGTTAATTTTCTGTTATTACAGAAAATATAGTCAACAGAAGCTGACATCTTTTTGCCTCAATTAAAGGTATTTAGAGGTGCAATTGTATCCCTTGGTACTAATCCGATAGGAAAAGTAATTCCTTCATATCCCATGAGGTAACTCAAAATGAATCCACTCTCTTATCCCACGCTGTCCATCTTCTTCATCTGCCTATGTCCCCTGGTGAGATTCATGTATTCTTATTATTTTACAGGTTTAAAATTCTTATTTCCAGGGTATAATTACAAAGGAGGGAGCAATTGAAAACATCTGCTCTGCTTTTGGACACTGGGCGGGCGTCTCCATCACGTGCCTGTGCCTTTCTGCTGCTGGATAATTAGGTACAAGTAGAGACAGAATTGTTTTTACCTTTTGACTGGGATTCTCTTCTTGGAAGTGAATGAATGAAATGCACCGGATGGAGTTCTCGTTTCTCACTCACTGAACGGATGTGCCTGTCACTCATTCTGATTAGGAACACTGATCCCACCCAAGACAGGAGTGGCAGATATCCTGAGGAGCTGAACACTCTAAATCCTCTGTTTGTTTTCACAAAGCTTGGGCTGTCTTTGAGGCAGTGTGGTAATGGATTTTGTCTGTGTTGCCATGCAGGGTATTAAAAAAAAGAAGAAAAATAAGGAGGAGGAAAGAACTGCTCCTATCATGAGTTCATAAAGTGAATGAAGGATGTAGATACTGAACAAACCATCAACATCACTGCATTAGATTTTGGCTTGATAGCTGTACCAACACACTTACTGACAGTTGAGCCTATACAGTGAAGCCATATTTTATCAGAGCTGGAAAGTCTGGAAACTTCTAGTTCAGATATGTTCTTTCACAAATGGGAACAATGTGGCCCAGAGGACTAGGATGGTGTAATATCAACGACACCCATGAAGTACTGAGCACTTACCATGATAGGTACTACAGAAAGCACTTCCCAAACTCAATTCTCATGAAAATCTTTCAGACTTTGGTACTATTTTTATTTATTTTATTTCATTATTTTCACAGGAGGAATCAGGCTGTGAGGCCAGGGCTATATAGTTACAAAAGTTAAGTCTCAGGATCCAGACTCAATTCCAATTGATACCAAAATCAATGCCCCTAACTACTCCCTACAGACTGGAGACACACATGTCTGGGTTGAAGAGCAGTGTTCTGCAACTAACTTGTCTTGAACTTGAGGCAAAATATCTCATACCTCTCAGGATAATTTTTCTCACCTATAAAGTATAGATAATAATAATCGCCTCATAGGGTGGATGTTGGAATTAAATTAGCAACATACTGAAATGCTGAAATGGTTTCCGTATATGAAGATTCCAGTGTTCAGGCAGTTTACCTTTGGAATGGGTGACAGTTTACCTTTCTGGAAATATTCAAGTTGAACAGATACTGTGTTGATGTTTGAAGGGGCATTACTACATTTCGAGTGTGTAGGGTATGGTGGTGGATCAGATGGCCTTTCTTGCACCTGCAAGTTAGAGCTTTCATGATTCTGTGAGTCATTTGATATAAGGGGCATGCCCTGTCTGCCTCTAGCTCAGGAATCTTGCTCCAACCTCACAACTGTCAGAAAGAGAGACGGCATCATGTGTTGCCCAAGCTTTTCTAATAGAAATATGAAATCTCAGATCTAAAACATATATTTACAAATGGAATACTACCTAGCGATAAGAAAAGATGAATTACAGCCATTTGTGACAACACGAATGGACCTTAAAACCATCATATTCAGTGAAATAAGTCAGACTGAAAGAATCAAGAAACTTAAGACCTTACTTATAGGTGGAATACAAAACTGAAAGTAACAAAGAAACAAAAACTCATGGACACAGTCAATAGTTTAGTGGTTACCTGAGGGTAAGGAGGGAGGTGGGTGGGAGAGTGAGGGGGTAAGGAGTCTTCAAATATATGGTGAAGAAAAGAGAGCTGACTCTGGATGGTGAATACATAATGCAATGCATAGACAGCATAATGTAGAATTGTATACCTGGAACCTATGTAATTTTTACCAAACAATGTCACCCCGATAAATTTAACAATTAAAAAAGAACTTTTACATTTTCAACTGAAGTTGTAGTCCTTTCAATATCCACTTATAAAAACAGACAAAAGGAGAAGCTGGGATGGCTCAGGGGATTGAGCGGTCGCTTTGAAGCCCCGGGGACCAAGGATCAAATCCCGGCCCTGGCCCTTGTGAACCCATGTGCTGAACTGAGGTGTGCTTCCCATGTGGGAGGCCCCCAGCCCAGTTCTTGCCCTGTGCAGTCCCCACCCACTTGTGTGGAACAAAACCATGTTGAAAGCTGATGATGTACAGCTATGGAGACCGCTCTGGGCCCTCCCCTTCTCTCTGTCTGTGACTCTCTCTCTCTGACTCTGTCAATAAATAAAATAAATCTTTAGGAAAAACAAAACAAAACAAACAAACAAACAAAAACAGACAAAAACAAACAAAGCAATCCTAAATCTTTACTCTGAAGAATTAATGCACTATTTGAAATTTCCTTGGGAAAGGACAAGCACAGATGTAAAGAGGAAACTGGAACATAGATGAAACCTTGTAGATTCTCATCTGGGCCCTGGCACGTTATGCGTGTGAATCCACTGTAGACTCCTACCCAGACCTAGTTTCCTCATCTTCTAAATGAGTAAATTAACCTAGAACTAAGTGAATTCTTAGAACCTTTCCAATCTGGTAGGATTGGTTCTCCAATCTACTAACAACTCTCTTCCAGAACGCTGCCTTAGATTTTCTGCACTCCCTATCATACCATGATGATAAATTTTACATGTCAACTTGACTGAGCCATGAGGTGCCCCAATATATGAGGGCTGCCCAGAAAAAAATCTAACCATTGTCAATATACTGAGAATGGTTACATGGCTGGATATATTCTGGACAGCTCTCAGATGTGCAAACATTATTCTGGGTATTTGCCGGAGGGTGTTTTTGGATGAGAGTAACATTCAGATATTTAGACCGAGTAAAGCAGTTTGCGCCCCATAATATGGGTGGGTCCCATCCAGTCAGTGAAAAGCCTGAAGAGAACGAAAATGCTGACTCCTCCCTTAAGCAAGAGGAATGTCCTCCTGCCTGGCAGTCTGGGAATTAGGACTGGTATTTTTCCTGCTTTTGGAGTGGAACTGAGAAAGCGTTTCTTCCTGAGTCTCCAACATGCTAATTCACCCTGCAGATCTTGGGACCTCTCCCTTTCCATAATTATGTAAGGCACGTCCTTATAATAAATAAATAGATGATATAGATATAGAAATATAGAGATGTATAGATATATGGAGATAGACATAGACATATATATATACATGCTATTGGCTCTATTTTTTCTGGAGATCCCTGACTAATAAAAATATCCACCTATACTTCATGCTTTCAATTTTCCTGATATTCCTCCACACACACACACACACACACACACACACACACACACACACACACAATAGGTTCAGATTATAAAGTAGAGGGTTAAAACGTTTTTATTATGGAATGACTAAAAATATTTTTAGCAAACTGAACTAGTAATACCTTCAGAAATCATTGCTTTGCTGCATTTTAAATACGATTTTTGTCTTTCCCTCAGATAGACCAAAGTTTGGAGGGACTTGTGTAATGGGGTTCAGGGGTAAATAAAAAATAAATGAGTTATCAGGATGTGCGATAAAGAAGCATCCAGAGATGCTGAAGCTAGGAGACAGAGATGATATTAAGAATAAAATCTTACTAAGAACTTATGAAAATCTTGAAATTGGCTTTGGATTTGAGTATAAAGCCAGGAGCTGAAATAAATATGATCAAAATGTTAAAATTCAGAGGAGGCCTCCTGAAAACTCAGCTACTATTCTACACAAGCTAGTGGTAGAATACTTCCTAAGTGAATTAATCTGTTCTTACTCTGTAACATTGGAGCGGAAAGTGGGAAACTCTAATCTGGTAGGTAGATGGCAGCTGCCATGTAACGATATCTACATGTCTTGGATTATCATGGGGCTGGTCCCTTCCCACTGTGCCCAGCACTGTGTTCTTCAAACCTTGAGAGCCTCTAGCTGTGAACGTGATTTAAGATGACAGCAGAGCTTACTGTTCTATTCCCCCCAAATCTTTCCCACGTCCATCCTGACCACTATAGAAGTGTGTCTGGCATATTGCATTCCACTGTGGTTGGAAGATGCATCCGGGGCCTGTAGTGTATTCCCCTTCCTCGTGTTTCCATTACTCAGGGAACATTTTCAAAAGATGAGGTCTGCTCGCGTTTCAAATAGTTTCCGGAGGGATGTGGCAGAGTGCCACCTCATTTGATTCACTTAAAATTAGACCAGAGTGGGGAATCCCAGTGTCCCGCTGGGAGTGGTTCTGTACCAGTGGGAGTGTAAGAGGAGAGACATGCTCATGTGCTCCTGGAATATGACCAGGGACCTCTCCATCGTGGCCTCACAGGGTCTCCCCAATTCCGATGACTGTCATTTCAAGCACAGACCTTATCAATAAGAACACAATATAATATTCCTCTGAGTCCCCCCTTTTCTCTCCCACCTCTCACCTACCATTAACATTCTGCATTCATTGATATTAATTTTAGCGGATTTGGAGAGCACTTATTGGGGAAAAAAGGTAATCACAAATTCATGTCTGATGCCCCAGTCTCTACGAAGTCCACTGCTATAAGTTGCAGTTGTTAAAGATTTAAAATATATACCCATATTGCATATAGGATGTAATCCTTGGTATATGAGTCAGCTTGGGCTGTCATAACAAAACACCATAGGCTAGGTGACTTAAATAACATACATTTATTTTGTTTTTGTATGCCAGAAGTCCAGATCAGGGTGCTAGTCATGTTAGATTTTGGAGAGAGCCCACTTCCTGGCTTGTAAATAGCTGCCTACATTGTGTCTTCACATGCTGGGAGTTGGGGTGGGGGTTGGGGGGGTGGAGAGAGACAGAGAGAGAGAGAGAGATCGTTTTATTCTTTTAAGGCCACAGACCTTATAGCTCGCAGTCTATAAGGAATGTGACTAGAGCTCACAGTCCTATTAGATTCGAGGTAACTTTATCTCCTAAAATATCCTATTCACAGATATAGTCACATTGAGGCTAGGGTTTTAACACATAAACTTTGGCCCGGTGGAGGGGAACACATTCAGTCCACAGTACAGAGAATTTCCCAAATATTATTTAATTTTTCAATCCTCAGCTAGAGGTCCCAAAAGAGAAATCAGATTTGGCTTAGATTTCCCAAAGATTTCCATCTCGATCTACTATGAGAGAATTTGGACTAATTTGTCTAAACAGGGTAAGTTCAGTGGTCTGATTTTTTTTTCTTGTCTTTTCACGTGCCCATTTATGGATCGGAAAGCGTTCAGTCTTCGGAAAGAACAGATTAAGTTCTAATCTTGGTAATATTCCGAATTTGCTTCATGATCTCAGCTTTTTCCATCTGTAAAATGAAGTCTTCTCTCTAGATTCCTTCCCACTCTGGTATTCTGGGGATCTGAGATGTATGGATTGGCATTCGTGTTCCTTTTGGCATAGAAACTTGCTATCAATATCCTAAGGATGCTCCAGTTTCATCGGGTCTACATTTTTATTGGCCTTGTAATCTGGATGATGGAACAGAGATGACTTAAGCAGAATACTGGAAGTAGACTTTCTGGGGCGAGGTAGGAGACAGGCGTTGAGCCACAATCTAGAAGTAAAATTGGGGGACAGTCAGGTGAAAAGACTCATGGATCAAGAGGGGCAATTCTGAGAGTGACAATGTTTCCTTGTCACTCCCTATGTAGCAGACAAATCTGTCAGGCACTGGAGGCAGGAAAAAGACACACTGCATTGCTTGCGAGGGGCCTGACCATCGGGTGGAGATGGGGAACGAATATGCACGTTACTGAACCTCAGTGTCTCTATCTGTAAAATGGAGATGAGAAAACCTCTTCTGACTGCTTCACCGGATGATGAGAATGCCCAGTAACGCATCTGAAAATGCTTCATACGTTATAAATATCATTCATATGCATGTGAATAGCTATTATTTTATAGAAATGTGTATTCTCACTTACGTATCTGGATTCATTGAAAAACATATATATTAATAGAAACTGTGCTATATATGCTGTCAGAAGGTGTTTAGATTGAAATTGAATAACTTTATTTTTTTAGCTATTGTCTTTCATTCTTAACAACCCTACGTTTATGTGGCTCCAATAATTGACTACTCTCGTTCCCTGGATCTGCATACATCTTCAAGTTGTTCAGTCCTTGCAAACATTAAAAATACAGGCTCTGTTCTTCTGTAGTAGCTCTAGTACTCAATACTTTATGTAACAAAGAAGGCAATACAACATAATGTACATACTAGTATACCTGCACATTTGTTCAAAAAGAAGTACAGGAAAGTACACCAGAAACTCAGACTAGCTGCCTGGATGGAGGGTAGGAAAGAATGAAATAATGGAAATGGGCAAAGGGTGAGTGACATTTCCTTTAATATACCTCTGTGTAAAGTTCTGACTTTTAAAACCATAATACTGTATCACATAACAAAACATACATACATACATGCATACATACATATGTACACACACACACCAGGACATGTGAGGGAGGTAAATCTCAAGTGGAATATAAACAATGAGCTAATGAACTAACTGCATTAAAAATAACATTACAGATAAGGGGTGAGGAAGATGAAGGACTAACCTTAATAATTGTGGAAACAGCATTTTGTGCATTGCGAAACTAATGACCAAAAGAACAATACACAATACCATACTGTGGCTACTAAAGCTGTTTTGCATAGTTAGTAATGCTGAAACTACTTTATATGTCTTCCACAATTTTACAGATACATGAGTATGTTTTGGATAAGGAGAGCCAGGTTTCTTGTTGTTGAAGAAAGGAGTTATAATTAAAGGAAGAAGGATTCTTGTAGTGTTGGATTTGAATATGAGGTGTTAGAATGAATATATGTATTCCTATATATTTATATCCATACATGGACATATACGGATACCTAGATGCAGAAATAGATAAATGTGTGCATATGTAGGAATACTCATATATGTCAATTATCTACTGAAAAGGCCTGAATGCAATGATAGTGAATCATATTAAGCATACCTAGAGCCCCCAAGTGGATTCTGAATATGTACCATCATTCTTCAATAAAAATGACTGTACTCCTTGCAAAAATAGATAATTCCAGCATTAGCATAGGGAGAATACAAAGTGATCATGGGACAACTTACGGTGCTAGAAAATAAGGGAATTTTCAAAAAATGATGGGGGCAGGTGAAAAGAACACAGAAGCCAGTGGGAGGAGTTTCCATGGTCAATTCCATGACAAAATAAGCAACACAATAAAAATTATATTAATAATATTAGGTAACCCATAAAATAAAGAAAATATTCATTGTTACATGCTGATATTAGTAATTTAACAAATTACTAACTGAAGAAGAAAGCATTTCCTTCAGTAGAATTCCAAAGAAGAATAGATGGACGTCATCACACAGTGAATAACACAGCAATAGTTGTTGCAGGCAAGATTCATCAATAGAAACTAAAATTTGGGGGAGAAGGTATGATGAGAAACAAGCTGTTTGGATAATAACAAAGTACTGCCTCAAAGATACTTATTAAATACACAAGAGAAAATAGTAACTTTACATTACTTGAACCAATGATCCGATTTAACATGGCCAGCAATGAGACATGCAGCCATAATTTACTTCCTAATAGGATGTAATGAGATGAACACGGCATCATTTTTATGATATGCTCTCTAAAAATGTATTATCTGAATTTGCTTATGAGGAAATAGCTGATGACAGACATTCTACCATGCAACTAACCTGTATTCTTCCCAAGTGTCACAGTTGTAAATGAAAAAGAAAAAAAAAAAAAGGTTGAAAACTTGTCCCAGATTGAGGGAGACTTAGGAGGCACAACAGCTAAAAGCAATACGGAAGCCAGGCCTGGATCCTGGGCCTCAGACAGGAGCGCTGGGGGACAACTGGAAAACTTCCTATTAGGACTGCAGGTTAGTTAACAGAATTATAAACCTGTTAATTTCATAGTTCTAATCAATGTACCATGGTTATTTATGTAAGATGCTAACATCTGCAGTAGTCTGCTAAAAAGCATATAGGAACATGTTGTACTGTTTTTTAACCTTTTAGGGTAAGCCTATTTTATTTTTTAAATTAAAAAATAAAAAATAGATGCTTCATTCATACAACCAACTTCCTAAAGTTAGAAAAAAGTGGTCATAAGATCTGTTGCCAGAATCCTGAGAGAGTATTCTATTGTTCCTATAGTTCAATGGGATTATCTGTCTGACCTCAGAATTCCAGAACCAACAGATTCAGAATGCTGAAGTGATAAAAACAACAAAAGAGCAACACACACTGTGTCAGCCACGGGCTGGCCATGTTACTTACACCCCTGTGTTACTCACAAGTTTGCATCATGTCCTTTTCATGTCTTCTACCTTGTACTGTGTTTTTAATTCTGCCTTATAGAAATAAGGCCAAACCTGTCCGTTCCTCCTGGACAGAGAGAGCAAACAGCTTAATTGAAAATTGCTGTTTTTCTTCTCCTTAAGATGGTAAAAATCATTCTCCATTTCTTCAGGCAGTTGGAGAGTCATCGCCTTCCAGGAAATGAGGAACGTTTCTCTGGACTTTATTTTTCTACATGCTATCAAATTAATCACAGTTTTGTTTCATGTCAGGATTGAAGTAGGGATCACACAGGAGAAATGCACTAGGGCAAAGGAGTAAAGAGTACACAAACCTATAAGATGTTTGAAAGGTCATCAGAAACCAATTGAATAACTGACGATGCTCTGAAACATCTAGACCTTTTCCATGAAATGGTTATTAAGCCAAAATAAATTGCAAGCTCGCCCCTTTCATTTTTTTTCCCTTCACAGAGTGAGAAAGAGATAGAGAGATGAGAGAGGAGAGGGGAAGAGAGGAGAGGAGAGGAGAGGAGAGGAGAGGAGAGGAGAGGAGAGGAGAGGAGAGGAGAGGACTGTTTATTGATCCCCTCTCTCAGATAAGAGATATTCTTATTTATCCATTCAGAGTGTCCTGAAAGTCAGACAGTTGCCACTTCCTTCAGTCCCAAGCCTACTGCCTTTGCCTTAATCTTGCCCACATTTTCTTGCAGGTCATCTTATGCACCTGGCTGAGCTGCTGCTTCCTCTTCCAGAGCATTTTCTCCTCTGATCTTACTGTGTTCTGCTCAGCAAAACAAGTCTGCTCCTTCCACCATACCTGCCTGTAGACAACAGCCCACGTGCCTTACCCTGTAAGGCAAGCGAGGCCTTCTGAGGTCTGGCTTCTGCCCTCATTGTCAATGGACCCTACAGCAACCCTGAGAATCTCTGCATTAGGTTAGTACCTATTCCCTGCACATGCCTGGCATTTCTCACTGTCTTGCCTTTCTCCACATAGCTTCTTCAACCTGGAATGAATCTCCTTAGCCCTATCTCAGCCTGCTGAAATTCTCTCTCTCACACCCATGTAAATGCTACTGATTTCTTTTAACCTTCCCCAAATCTTCTAGGTGAGAATTCATAATTCCTCTTTTGTCTTCACATTGTACTTGTTCTCTTAGTAACCTGCTTCAGATAACTTTGTTAGGCAGGTGTCTCTACTCTTTGACTAGAAACCTTACCAAGGTAGAGAATATGAAGCGTGAGAGAAAAAAATACAGTGACAGTGAATGCTTCTATCAAGTGCCATCCAATGGAAAGGCAGGGATGTTCGATATGGGAAGTGGTGTATCGAACCTTAGTAATGGTGTGTGACAAGTTTAAACTTGTTCGGCGCAGATAGTTGACTGTGAGCTATGGTTGAGAGAAGGTGTGTTTGAAAGTGTGCTGTAAATCATAGTTCACGAACAACGCTTCAACAAATTTCTGTCAAATAAAGACATGATGGTGTGGCCCCAGCCACCTTATTCTCCGCATCTGTCACTGTGTGACTTCTGGCTCTTCCCCAAAGTCAAAATGACCATGAAAAGTAAATATTTTGAATCAATTCAGGACATCAAGGCAGCCACAACAGTGCAACTAAAGATACTCACGAAAGAGGACTTCCAGAAGTGCTTCAGAAAGTGACAAGAATGATGGGAAGTGTGTTCAAAGTGAGGAAAGAATATTTTGAGGAGGATTAATGGCAATGTATCTTTTACTTTAATAAATTATTTTATTTAAAAATTCATTGTATTTTTTTTTTATCACATCTCGTATGTATTATGGCACCCATTCTTCTTTGGAATGTAGAGGTCTAGTTCAGATAGATTGTAAGTGAAAGATTTTAGGAAATGTTGGGAGATATATATATATATATATATCTTATATAATGATAAATAATTCAGTACCTTGGGAAATCCACTTATATAAAACAGCATAACACCATAATTCTGGAAAATAAAGTACTGCTTTGTATACACTTTTGCAGTGTTTATCTTACAATATTTTTTTCTGCATTGTTAATTCTCAAAACCCGCTCAATGGAGTGATTTGGTTCTCCCCATTTTTCTGATGAGAAAATTAAGAGTTGGGCAGAGATCAAGTCTAGGCAGGACCAGAGTAAGGTTTTGTCTCTGCACAGAGTGAGGTGAAGGCTGGCAGCTGCAAGGGAAGTCACAGGAAAGGGGTAGTGAGGACGACGTCAGGCCCGCAGATCTGCAGCCTGACACTCGTTCCAGCTCTCTCTTCTAGTAGGTGGGTGGTCTTGTGTAAGCCATTTGGTTTTCCAGGCTTCTATTTCCTGGTTATAAACTGACAGGTAGAATTTCTAGACACATCTGCACTTAAAACAAACAAACAAACAAAAATTGGGGGAAGACAGAATGGCTCAGCAAATTAAGAGCTGGCTTTGCAGGCCTGGGGTCCGAGGATCCAGTTCCTGCCCAGGCCTGGGCAGACCCATATGCTGAACTGGGGTGAGCTTCCCATGTGGGAGGCCCCCTGGTTCGGCCCCCAGCTCACAAGGGGTGTGCCTCTCATGTAGGAGGCTTGGCCCGGTTACCGCTCAACGAGGCCCCACATCCACTTGTGTGGAATGAAACCATGTCAAAAACTAATGAGGTATAACTATGGAGACTGCTCTGGGCCCTCCCCTTTCTCTCTCTCTCTCTTACTCTCTCTGTCAAAAACAATAAACCTTTAAAGAAAAATGACTTTGAGAAGACACATAATTTGGGGTACTATGGTCATAGGGAGGTCCCAGTCTGCTAGGCAAAGAGACCCCAAAGTTTCTGAACTGTTAAGACATTTGGTCTTCTATACTGTTCTTTATCCATAAAGAGGTTACTCTGTCATGCTAGTGGTCAACATATCACAGCACATCACAATGCACATTGTTCAAGAGGAGTATTTCTGTGGTCTCAGGGGACAGTCCAGTGCACTGGTTAGTTACACAGCCTATGGGGCCAGACTGCCTGGATTTGTACCTCAGCTCTAGCCCCAACCTAGCTGTGTGCCCATAGGAAAGTTGCTTACCATGCCCTGCCTCACTCTCCCCATCTGCAAAATGGGAATAATAGTATTTATCTCATAGGATTGCTTGAGCATCCATGAGGCAAATCTATGAAAACAGTGTCTCTCATAAATGGTAGCTATTTATAATTCTGTGCCAACCACTCAGCTCCTGGGAGGATCAAATGAGAACAGTTTGTAAACTTTAAAGTGCTAAGAAAAAATAAAGACTTAGTAAAATTAATATGCTTTATTTTCTTCTCTAAAACTGGGGGAAAATTGTGCCCTCTTGTTCCAAAATCCTTTTGGGATCATAAGCTAAGAAAATCAAGATCATAAGCTAAGAATAAGACCTACTTTTACCATTTATGGGACATAATTTTCTTCTCTCTAAGGCATTTTCAAAGTTCACATTATAGTAAACTTTCTCCAAAATGTTTTTTGTTGGAATTTGTTTGCTGACTTAGACTTTTGACTACTTTATTTAAAATATATATTCCTCCCAAGACTAGACAAACAATTAGAATAAACAGTCATTTTTAGTCTGTGAATATTTTTAACTTCAAATAGGTACATCATATATACTCCACAGACAGCTTCTCTCTACAAACTATATATTTAAATAATAACTGTGAGCCATACATTCAGGGGTCAGTAGGGGAAGTATCCTTTTATTTTGCGAGTGCATCAATGCTAAGTGAAGCAGATGGGTGAAGCATGCTGTCCCCGCCGTCTGCAAGAATACTAGTATACTTAAAAATGCCATTCCAATATATACAATATATTATATGACTGAATATATACATGCTCTGTGATGGCTAATAATTATGTCTCAGAGAGCTCTGGCCAGTAATGGGTCATGCAATTTTTACTCATTGATTCATTCATTAACTCGGGAAGTTATCGAAAATCTATCATGTGTCAGGGTCTTTACCAGGAATACCAAGGAAGAAAAAGATGCAAAAATTAAAAAGGCTTCCTGCATTCATTCTTTTAATAATGTATTTATAATAAAATGCCTTGACTGATAACAAATTATGTGCATATGCAAATTATTTCAAAAACTGTTCTGATGAGTGCTCAAACAGATCTATCATTTTTACTGCAGATACCCTTAAATGTTTGTGGTAAGTATAGATCCATAAAATTCCAATCGTGAAATACACAAATCTGTGTGTGTAAAGTCTAGGTGGATATAAATTACAACTAAAGAGTCCTGAAGTTCTTAAAAATTACAGAACACCACATTAGATCTGGGACAATTAGACAAGGACATCCCACCATTGCAAAGATTAGCTTTAACTCAGTCACTTGACATATGTTTGGAGGGTCCCTACCACGTGCTAGGTTCTGGATTAGGGAGCAGAACACATAGGTGATTTCTGAATTTCCTCATTGAGGGACTTTGGTTGAGAGCCCTCTGCTAATCACTACTGTAAATATATTATCTCAGCTCTCAACACAGGGAACCCATTTCCAACTTTGTGATTGAGTAACCACCATGACCAAGCTCTGTGCAGAACCATCAGGAAATAACTACTATTCAGCTTCACATTTCTTTGTTGAGCTTGATGCCTTCACAAAAGGAGGATTATACAAGGAAGTAAATAAACTGACAGCACTTAACATAAACATGTTCCTTTCAGAATGGAGCAGCCGACATGAGGAAAGAGCCATGACACGTGTTCCACCGAATCCAGTAAAAGAGATTTAGGGTGTGGATTTGAAGTTCTCTGACACTTTTAGCCTCTCATCATGGGCCAAAGTTGTCTTTCTATAGCATTTTCCTGGTGCCCACATGTAGCAAGGCTCGCATTTGGCACAGAAGATGGAAAAAATGGAAGAGAGTCAGAGATACTTCCAGACACAACTGCAGAGGGCAGTATTCATATGGACTCCAGCAGAAATGACACCCTCTAGAGCTGCGCAGTGCACAACCTTTACGACTGTGTAAGATGAGACTGGGAAACATTTCTCAACTCCACATTCTTACATATTAACAGCAGGAATGAGTACGGTGAAAATACAAGGTATGTGCAAAGAAAACCTTGATGAGAGAAAGCAGCAAATTGCATATCTGAGGTTTAGAAGCACAGCTGATGAATGCTCATTTGTCAGGCCCGGATCTGGAGAGAGCCTGCTGAGCAATTAGGAACCCATGATGCAGGCCGATGGAAAAACAGACCCGATGAGAAGACTGAGATCAGGAACTTGGGTTTAAGAATTGTCAATAGAAATTTGATAGCTGGGAAGCACAAGATGGAATAATGTCCCTCATGGAAATAGAGCACAGAATTAAAATAGAAGCAAAAGGAGTACAGGCTTGGATCTTGGCAAATCTCCCCTTTGGGAGAAGAAGTAGGAGTAGGGACCTAGAAAAGGAGCTGGAAGCCCACGTTTTCCTCCTCTGGAAAACACAGTTCAGTGTCACTGAGTGACTTGCAGTGGCATATCTCAGACCACAAGGTCTCTGTGGATTTGAGAATCTTTGTTTAGCAAAATCTGGTTTGCCTTATAAGGGCACAAATTGCCATTTTTCACAGACTCCTACCTTCTGTTCTTCAAGATATGCCTCGAGTGTGTTCGTCAATCCCGTCAAGGATACTTCCTGGTGGTAAGGGAGAATCAAAGTGCCACAAAGTTTAAATTACCCAGTGTTTCATACACAGGGGCAGCTTAGGCTCAATAAATATCCTATGAAATACAATAGATGGGCAGAAATTATCGGAGATTTCTTCCATTTTACAGGTATTAAATCTAGCCCTGACCATGCAACAATTTTAGAGGCTGGGATAAAATGGGGAGCAAGGCTGACACAATCCCTTGTGAATTTACATTCTGATGGGAGAAACACACACAAAATAAAACCAAACACTATTAGAAACAAGCATGCATAAAGTATGTGATACATTATACAACCAAAGAATTAAAATACAAACTGACAGGAGCCCATTCTTTACCTAAGAGAGTAGGGGAAGGCCATTGTGAGGAGATACCATTTAGCTGAGTGAGGCCTGAGAGATGAAAACCTGCAGCCTTATGAAAAGGCTGAAGAAAGAACATTTCAAGCAAAGAGAATGGCCTATAGGGGGAGACTCTGAGGGAGAAGAAAGATGAACAAGTTTATGGAGATAGCTGCATGAAGGAGAGAGGAGAGAACTGAAGAGGTAGGAGTTGGGGGCCAGGTTATTGCCTTGTGTGGAAAATATATTACAGGGGAACAATACCAGCCCTGGACATTACTGTGGGATGACTGCCTAGCCATCCAGGAGCTGCTAGACTAAGACATTGACCATCAGAGAGAAGGAGGGAGGGAGGAAGAGAGCAAGAGAAAGAGAGAGTGAGAGATGGATTCAAGGATATGTAGGGAGAGAGAATTTACAGGGCCTGTCCATGGATCAGCATGTAGAGCCAATGAGAGGGCAGAATCAAGGATGTTTCCCCATGTTTATTTTATTTTGAGAAATAAGTTGAATGATGGAGCCATTTGCTTAGATGAAGAGGACACAAGGGAAGTGCCATATTTCAGGAGGAAAACACACAACTTTATATGAGCTAAGTCAGAGTTATCTGTAAATAATATAGTCAAAGACAGAAATAGCAAAATTTAAGAAGTAAAGAGGATTTTTTTCCCCTGCAGTAAGAAAGCTGATAGGACTCAACAAAGTGAATACAAATATGATCCAGTTACTTGTTAGTTTAAGCCTGTCCATGGCCCTACTTTACGTCCCAGAGAAGGAGCTTGATTCGTAGCCTGGTATTTAAGGCTCTCTGTGGTGTCACCTACCATTAGCTCTACTTATCCTATGTCCCAGCACTACAGACAGTCCACACACACCCTTATTTTTCGTAAAGCATTCATTTCTGTAAACATGCAGTACTGTTTTTCTCCCCTCTCATGTACATGTCATCTACATAGAGTGATGTTATGAGAAAGAAGACAGTGAAAAAGAAAGATGTTGCTTTATTTTGACCCATGAATCACTGACTTATGGCCCAAGGCTGTTGTATCAGGAATAATTTTGAAAAGTAAAAAATAAATACTTACTAAGCCTCTGGTTCCTTTTTTTTTTTTTTCCTTTTTTTTTGGTCCCTTAACAAGCTCATTGCTCTAACTAGCTGGAAAGAGTGAAGAATTGGCTACTAGACAAGCAAATTCCCAGAACGCTAAAGCTTAGACTTTCTCAAAGAAACTGGAGTGGGGTTATTGCTAGTAATAGCAATATACAAGCTACGTGTTACCAGAAAAATGACCTCCAAAACCCACTGGCTGATTTCCCTACAATAGTCAGGGCAGGTAGTTGATATTCTAAAGAGAATCAATGACAAAGAAGGTGCAATTTTTTTTCTCGGAGAATTTGCAGCATCCCAAAAAAGACACATATGCACTATGCCAGAATACAAGGTTGAAGGCTATTAGACTCAGAAAGGACATATAAATTGCTGTTGTAAATAGAATGACAGGACGAGAACCTCCAGTTGAGAATATCTGGACCTTATTTGAATTGAGCTTAAAGAATAGGATTGATTCAGTTAGGAAATATGGAAAAAGAACATTTCAGGAGGAAAGCAGAATGAAACAGAGGCTGCAAAATCAAGGTGTGCTTGCCAAACTAGAAGTAGTTCACTATGCATAGAAAGTAAAATCCAAAGTATGAGGTAAGGCTAAAAAATTAGGTTGAGTCCAGAATTTGAAGAAACTTGTTGGCTGCTTCTAGACTCTTCAATCCACCAGCCTCCAGGTTTCTGAGCCTTGAAGATTTGATGAAGAGCTTCACTCCCAGGTTACGGGGTTAGTTACTAATTAGATTAAACCTTTCAGTGTATGCTATTCTTTTATTCAAAGTGATCGGTTCAGAGATGTTAGATGATGGGAGTTAAAATAAAAGATACTCTTGTATGGGTTGTAGGAGTATATAAGAAAGCCACTTTATGTGTATTGTGTAATGTGTATTGTGGGGTAATGATCTTCTTTTCCCCACTAGGCTTGCTCAAAGACACCTGAGCTCTGGGGACTTCTGACAGTCATCTGTGGCCACAGGGAAAATAAGTCAAATAAGTAAGTAAGTAAATGGAAAGAAGGAAGGAAAGAAGGAAGGGAGGGAGGGAGGAAGGAAAGAAGGAAGGGAGGGAGGGAAAAGAAAGAAGGAAGGAAGGAAAGAAGGACTAAGAAATTAAGGCTGAAAAATGTGGAGGGAGAAAAACTGTCTTCTAACATTTTCTTCTGAGCCAATTGATTCAGCCTCATGTGAGAGAATTGCTACTTCTGGACTTTTCTGTTGCAAAGTAGTTGAAACCATAAATCCCCTTTATGGTTTCAACCACTTTGACTTCAGTTTGCTATTATTTGCCATGCACAGCATATTGATACAGAATCCTTGGCAGGCATATTAATGCTTTAGTTGGCAATCAGAGTCTACTGATGGTTGTGACCCCAAAAGTGACATCATCTGGGCCATCACCCCCTCATGAGACTGGGCAATGCATAATAATACCATTAAATCAAGGTAGTCCAAAACAGAGGGCATGGAAGTCAGCCAGTCTTTTAAATTGAGATTAGTTTTATTTTGCTCTCAATCCTTACCGAGTCACTTGACTTCTGTCTCTGTCTCTCAGAAGAGAAAAGGAAGCAATTCCATGTAGTCTTTCCTTGAGAAGAGCCACCTCCCCTGGGCTTAGAGCCTGACACCATTTTTTCTTTCTTCCACAGATGTATCCATTTCTCATTAGACATTTAATGTAAACCAGATAAACCATAAACGTATAACTTTAGTCAATTTCAATTCTAAGGCAAGTTGAATCATGGGGGCCAATGCTTCAAATATAAGATAATATGATTTCACCCATGGTGAAACTGTCTGGGGAATTGCTTTCCTAAACTTTCCTTCTAGTGTTTAGATTATGGCATGCAGTCCAGGAGTATATTACGAGTGATCCTCTTGAACCTTGTCAGAGAGGCCTCATAAATCACATTGAAGAAAATATATGTAACTTCCATATATATATATATGAAACTTAAGAACTTAGACAAGTGGAATGAATTCTGAACTGTCAGTTCATAGCAGTAACTTTCCTTTTCGATTTGGGGTGAGAAAGCTCTAATGGAAATAGTATGTTCTTAGAGAAGCAAGAGGGCCTGCCTGCCTTCTGAAATACTATGGAACAATACTTAATTTTGGAGTTTACTAAAGTTCAGGTTATGGCCTCAGGTGTTTGTGGGTCCCAGTAGATCCCAAAGGCTAAATATTAGTCTTTACATCAATATGAATATTGAATAGGAAAGTTTAGAAAAGTTATTGAAATTGACTGAAGTTATATGAATATTATATGAATTTAATCTTTCCATTTTATGTTATGAGTATAGAAAAGAAAATATTCTGGAATAAATATATTTATAATTGATTGTGCTC
>PVKE010032374.1:0-18523 GCA_004027555.1 Craseonycteris thonglongyai
CTAAGCACGTCTATTGTTGCCCAGCGTGCTCCCTCAGTGTCCACTGAGCCGCTGCCCTCACTCCAAGAGCCCTGTCTTCAAAAGGTGCTCCCTCACAGACAACCTTTGGAGCTCAGCTGTGTCTCCTCTGTGAATCAGGGGTGCTGAGCTGCTGCGGGCTGGTGCCCTGCTCTCACCCCGCCCGCCGGGAAGTGCCGCCACCCTGCTCCACAGTCCCTGTCCCACTTTAGGCTCTGTGATCTGATTAGGGAACCGCGTGTCGCCCCTTGAGTTGGGATGTTAAATTGTCCACATTCCTATGGGGCTTCCACGCTCCCTAGGTCTCGGCTTCCAGCCCGCCCTGGGTCTAGCTCCACTTTGGCTGTAGTCCCCCAATCCCCCTGTGTTTTTGCCAGCCCCGGGCCGTGCTCCGCGCTCCGTTCCTGTTCCCAAACTGCTCCTTCTCCCTCCCTCTCCCGCTCTCCCCTTTTTCCTCTAACCTTTGTGTGTTGTTCTGCGTTGTGTGGTTCTCTCAGTTGAGGGTGCTTCTCAGGGTTTCACCTGTGGGTTCCTTTTTGTTCGTAAGTCCCTTCCCAGGTAGGTGTCTGGGTTCTCTTCTCATGCCGCCATCTTGCTCCCCCCTCCAAACAGTTATTGATTCTTAAAACAACTTGTATGACTCTTAAAGGTGCTTTGCTGAGTGAAAGTAGCCAACCTTAAAAAGTTATATACTGCATGATTCCACTTTAATGGCATTCTCAAAAAGATAAAACTACAGTGATGGAGAATAATCAGTGTTGCCAGAAGTTAGATCTTGGGGAGGCTATGACTACAAAGCGATAGCATGAGGTAATTCTTATTTCTCCTAACAACTCTTTTTATCACATTCAGGTCCCATATTCAAAATAACCAAATTGTTAAGATTTCTCTTCCATCTAACCTGCTTTTGGGTTTTCCAGATAGCCACAGGGTAAACTATTACTTGCTCCCTTAACTTATAAAGAAGGGAAACCAGAAATAATTAGGTATTCTTGGCATTCTCCAAATTTTTAATTAGCTCAACACTGTGTGAAAACTTTCCTGCTACCAAGTCCACCATATGTGAAAAACTAGGAAATAGAAGTTCAACCTCTCTGGGTTAATTACATACAAGTAAAATTCATGACTATGAATGCATTTAATCAATTGCTTACTTTTTAGGTTGGAAATAAGTATATCCATGTTCATTTATAAAGACTCTAATTATAATTAACAAAATTAACCTTTTAAAAAAGATTGTTTCTAAATATGTTCATCAATTGGTAAGAATTAGAACATACAACTGATGGGATAAATTACAGGACTCTGAAGATCTGACAAAGTCCTGTTCATAACACATTCTTATTCTCAAGGCAATCTGTGATGAAGTCTTATGAAATGCCTGTATGTTATACATGAATACAGGACTTCACTCTGTTTCAATCTGATAGCATTGGTTATTATAATAAATTAACCAGAACCACGCCATTCTTCCATCCATATTCATCCACAGGTTATTTCAGCCTTATCTACAGATTACTAAAAACAATGGTTGAATATTATGCAGAGTGCCTCTAAATTACTTCACTTTTTTTTTAAGATTTATTTTATTGTTTTTGACAAAGGCAGAGCGAGACAGAGAGAAGGGGTAGGGCCCAGAGCAGGCTCCATAGTTTCATATCATCAGTTTTTTTCCAGCATGGTTTCTTTCCACACAAGTGGGCAGAGCCTGTGCAGGGGCAAGAGGGCTGGGGGCCTCCCGCATGGGAAGCACACCCCAGTTCAGTATATGGGTCCGCATGGGTCAGGGCTGGGACTCAACCCTTGGTCCCCAGGGCTGCAAAGTGAGCGCTTAACCCACTGAGCCATCCCAGTTTCCCCAATTACTTTACTTTTATGATTATGTTATTTATATACAATGACAAACGAGGATCTTAAAGAGGCAAACTGGTCAACTGGGTGGTTTCTAATTCCTGAACCTGAGAAGAAAAGTTGATGGAGTTTGGGGACAAAAACCCAAATCCAAAACAAACAAACAAACAAACAAAAAATAAATAAATAAAGTAAACCACTTCTGGCACATAAAAGTAAATTACAACCCTAAGAGATTTACAAACCTCAGGACAGAAGTTAAATTTTAAACTTTAGTGTATGATTCCAGTACTGCTCACCATACCAAAAAGACATTGTACATGCCTATGTAAATAAAACAAAGCATACACATAAATTAGTGATGCTGAATCACAAAATTGTTAAGCAAACTTCTGTGGTCGAATCTGTGCTTCTGGACAGAGACCTGACCACGAGGAGGAACTGTGGAGTGAGGTTGACTCTGTGCCCTGCATCCTTTTGAACAAGGGTGTACATCACATCCCACAGTCAGAGAGGAAAAATAAACAACAAACACTGTACCCAAAAATAATAGGATCACTGAAACACATAAAACACTGAGCATTTCCTGTAAGTTACAGAATCTCTAATAAAACAACTCTATCCTTGACTTTTTCAATACTGATGTCTGAAGATGTCATAACTTTGCAGATATGCTAATCATGTGAGTTTTCCACCCCAGACAGACTAATCATATACTTGGTAACCTTAACAATTCTGTGGGCTTTTATCCCTTACTTATATATCTGTTGTGTTTTCAATTTAATGGGCCAGTCCTTCTGAAATCTGACTTCCTAGCAACTTCTTTACAAGGAAACGTCTTTTCCTTTCTAAAAGCTTTTGTCTCTGGCTTCCTTTCAACAAGGAAAAGAAGAAAACACTCTGAACAAAATCCAGGAGGCATATCAGATATATGTCATTATATCATCACTCCTGCTGGTCTACATAAGTAGGTTTACCTGTCCAGCTCCCCAAGAAGCACATGCACCCATGAAGCACATATATATGCTAACATAATGTAGCTTTCCTTCTGAAGAAAGCACTGTCACACAATCTAATGCCTCCCCCAACGGCCTCAGTGGGCACCACTCACCTTGACAGAGTTGTCTTGACTGGAGGTAGCAAAAATATGCTCACTGTCTGGGTGCCAGTCCAGGCCATGGATTTTGGAGAGGTGGGCTGCTAGATATTCCACTGCTACACTGGGTTTCTGCAAAAGATCAGCACTGAGTATTGTCAATTTAGAAAGAACTTATTGAGTGTCTACCAAATAACAGTCTGCTAGGTACTGAGTGGGGGTACAATACTACCAGACACCATCTCTAAGAAACTCCACTTTGTCTTGTTTAAAACAAAGAAACAACAAAAAGACTTATCCAGCTCTCCTTCAAGCATGATCTTTATGGGACTATGAGTTAAATTTCTTTCCTCTCCAGCCCTATGCATGGCTTTAATGAAGGATATAGATAGTGGGTGCTTTTCCCTTATAATAGCATGGCCTATAATTTCCACTCCCCTTCCTCATAATCACCCAAGAAGAGGGGCTATGACATCCAAACAGATCCAACTTCAATCCTGAGGCTAAAACCATCCATCTTAAAGTGACTAAGACCCCAAAAGAGAATAAACACACATCACAAAAGAAAGTAATATATGATTAACAAGCATATATAAAACAAACAAACTCTGAAGGAAACCTCAGAAATATACATTAAAACAAGACTTTTTTTAAACTATCAAATTAGAAGATATTCGTAAATAGGTAATACTCAATGTAGTGAAGCTGCATTTGTCACACTGGTGTGCATATAAAGTAGTACAACCTTTTTAGGGGGAAAATGTGACCTTTTTTATCAGAAGACTAAAAATTTTCCATCCTTATATGAGAATACTCCAAATTCACAAAAATCTTTAGATACAAAAGATGTTTATCTTAGTCTTATTTGGAAAACTAGAAAACAGAAACAACACAAATAATAAGTAGAGAATTAATTAAATTTTACAATTAATTCTACTGCAGCCATCTAATACAAAATGATGTAGCCATTAAAAGATACAGAGATTATAACATGGGGAATAAAATTCATCTGTTGTAATGTTAAATTTTAAAAAGTATACATAACTATGTATATAATGCAACAAACCACATTTCTAAAAAATATGTGAAAACACCAAAATGTTAGCATTTTTCTCTGAATAGGACTAATTTTTATCTTCTCTTTCATATTTTCTATAAAAAGCAAGTATTACTTCTAAAATTAACATTAGTCTATGAGGTTAAGAGTGCAATCTCCAGAACAAGCCTCCCTGAGTTCAAATCTTAACAACAAACTGTACCTCAGTTTACTCATCTGTAGAATAGAGATAAAAAATTGTACCTACTTTAAAGACTAGTTATACAGAGAAATGAATCAATACACGTACATTTCTTAGAACAATACCTACACATAATAAGTACTTAGTATTATTAGCCTACATGAGCTTCAATGAAATCCAACATTATCGTTGATACTGTACTTTCTTAAGCCTCTGATGTTTGCTGCCATAAGAGCTGGTTTGACACTAGAAAGTGCCAGAGAAGTAAAAAAATGACCAACAAGTTTTACAATCCATCTGAGCATAAGTCCAAAGTATTAATAGCCAAAAATAAAGTTAAACCTTTTAAATAAAATAGATAAAATGCTTGCTGAAGGAAGTCAGGGTTATTAATGGACCAATAAGAAGATTAGGAAGGAATAGTCTGGCAGTCTATTTCTACAAGACAAGAAACACAGGTACTGTTTTTCAAAACAGGTACTAACAGAGTTCATGACTAAATACCAAATTGTTTATTTTGCCTATGGCTCTGAAAATAGTCTATAGCAAATAGGTATGCACAATAATTAACCAAACATTTAAACCATTTACTACATTTAAATGCTCTGCTAGTGACAAAAGGAACAAAACCAATCATCAATTTAAGAAATAAAAAGGGGGGGTGGGGGTGGGCAGAGAATGGTTATTACCAGACTGGACTAAAAGGACAGAGACAAAAACTAACATATAGAGATGCACTCATCCAATCTCCACTTACGAGTATAAAATCACCTTTTCACCTAAGAGCTACCAAAGACAGAGGGGTCTGGCTAGCATACCGTTTCCCTAGAAATCCTGGCACCCAATCCAGCAGACACCCAATTTCTGCTTTCTGTCCCTCTCCTCTCTCCAACTATAAGATCTTCTTCACTGCTAGAAGAAGAAGGGAGCAGGACAGCCAGAAGCAAAGCTGAGACTTTCCTTTCAGTCAGCACCTGAGCTGGGACAGCCCCTGAACAAATTTCAGGAAAACTCAAAGTGCTCCCCACAAAGGCGGAGGTTCTCTAGCCTTAAGATTTCACAAAGTAGGAAGCAGTATTTATACCCCTGATCTTACAGAAGTCAACCGCTCTATGCATTACTACCTAATCATCTGGCAGTTAGAAATGGGGGAGGCCCATTCCCTCCATCTTCAACCTCACTGATGCAAACACACCACAATTCCAACAGACTTTCCCTTACAGCAGCAGTCCCGCACCTCTTTCATGACTATCAGCTACAGGGGCTGCTGCAGGGAGAATGTATGGTCTGTAGGCTCTTTTGAGGCTGACAGTGCAACTAGGCTTCTAAGGGAGGATTTGAACATACTGAGTACCTCACTTCAGTGATTTATACCAGAGGTATTCAGGATGGTATATGTCCTACAACTAGATTTCACTTTGCAATCTGCGGCAGCTGACCATTCTAGAATAGTCAGGTTTCCCCAGCCTTGACATCCTCAATGATACACTCATTGTTATTATCATCTTTACTCTGAAGATAAGGAAACAGAGGCTTGGTGAAGTTTAGTGGCTCACCTAACATCATACTTAAAAGGCAGCAAAATGGGACTCTAACTTTGGTCATGCCAAGTTCGCTGTCTTAACTACTGATCATAATGCCTCATTTCCACTACTTTCCTTCAACACCAGCTTGATTGGGAAGCAAATGTCATCTGGTACGGTAATTTTAAAACAGCAATTTACTGTGCTGCACAGGGCACCCTAGACTCTCAGACAAGCTCTGCTAATCAAAACATCCTCCTCTTACACTCTGGGAAGAATTAAAGGCCAACTGAGGGGAAAAGAGAGATTACTCACCCGCTTGTCCCATATCCGTACATCCCCATCATGACTGGTGGCAAGGCAATTAGCATTTTTTTTATTCCATTTGACCTGTGAGGCACCCGCTGCAAAGAAAAATCAGAGGGAAAAAGCTGCTGCCCTCAACACCTTCGGAACCCAGGAGGGAGCACATCCAGGAGAGCTGGATAATGAGTTACAGGTGGATCAGCACAGAATCCTTCAGGTTTCCATGACTGCACCAATTCCATCATTAAAGACAAAATAAAGCCAAAAAAAAGAATTAAATAACACATGGGAAGAGAATCAGAGTCACATAATTGAGGAAATAACTTCACTCAGGGAAAAAAATCTAAAAGTTACCTCTGAGCAGCCTCAGTACAGAAATGTAGTTTCTTAGAGAGAAGTGAGTATGGCTCTACTGGTTGGTAATTGACTCATCATACAACTGGGCTTTTCATCACCTCCAACAACCATGCTTGTGCTCCCAACCAGAAGAGCCTCAGCTCAATACTTGTTCCTTCCAATTTTTAATTTTTGGAGGGACAGTCTTGGAAAAACAAAGCCCAGAGCTGAAGCTCAGATGAAGAATAAGCCTCAGTTCTGCCTTCAAAAGGTTATGTGTATCCCCTCTTTATCTCCTCATGAGCAGTTAGTTACACATGTCTATTGGCCCTGCATTGAGTCAAAGGGAACACCCTGGCATTGTGTAAACTCAGGCCTTTCCCATATGCCAATGCAAAGAGGTAACAATGACAAAAGAGCTACTTGAGAGGCGGCATACTGTAAGATGCCAGAAGGGGCTGAGACATGTGGAAAACTGGGACATAACAGTAAGTAATTTTAGCTGTCTTTTTAGGTAATCATCAAATTAAATCAGAACCAAACAAAGGCCCTCTCTCCTGCCTCTTCTTGTCCTTGCTCAAACAACACATGATATTTCTGCTTTGATGCCTCTTCCTTTAGGTGGGTGGTTATTACTGGGGACACCATAGTAGATCCAAGACTTAGAAGAACAATCTGATCCAAGAAGTCTAGAGAGTGTGATAGATAAAGTAAGGACTTTATCCTTGCTTGATTTTGATGAGGGTATTTGTTTGTTGTGTTTTCTTCCTTGAGAACACATGGTAGAGACTCCTTAAAACAAAGGAAGGGAATCTATAACTTAGGAGGGAGACCTAGTTGTGTTTTTTTTTGTGTGTTTTTTTTTTCAAGAAAGCGTGTCAGCTAGAGAATAAGTAAGAAAGAAGAGCCTGCTCCATCCCCTCATGATGGTTATTTGAAAAGTTCCAAAAAAAAATTTTTCCCAGTAGAGGAGTGGGGTCCCTCAGACCAGGAAGGCTCCCAAAGATTCTGGGAACCCACTAATTCAACCTGCTCAACTAGGCCCATGACACCAGGGTCAAACAAAGGTCCCAGACTATAAGTTCCCAGACACAGAGAACGCTCTGGAGCACACATGGACATGCTCTCACTGACTCCCTACCCCAAAGATATGAACAGTGTACTCCCAGAAAGATGAGGACCACAGATGTGGGGAGCAGCCATATCCAAGGCTGCACTTCTCATGGAAGTTAAATGCGGCAGCTCATAAAGGTCCACAAGCCTCTTGGTTGCCTCTTCACTCCCAGGGCCACCTTGTCACCACTGAGAAACCTCACTGAAGTACAAAAAGAAAGAAGTCTCTTAATTCTATTTATTTATTTTTTGAAGGACCTACAGAGAAAAGAAAGCAATTAAAATAAGATGGGTTGAAAAAAAGAAGTGTCTTTGTTTTCAAGGTTGCTCTAAGACCAATCTAACTTAGAAACCTGTTAAGTAAAAATAACAGTGAGAGGAATGTGACTGAGGATTTACAGACCATTTGTATTTTTATCCAGCTGGATGTCCTCTGCAAACATGTCTATGGACCATTCTATATCTGAGACCGTCAGTGCCTAAAAGGTGTGGGGAACACCAGATCCATAGACTCATGCAGCCCTTAGCATAGAGGCACAGGTGCTCGATTCCTATATCCAAGTAACAAACATTTATGAAGTACTCCCTCAGGTCATGCACACATTCTGACTTTGAGCACTGAACCAACCAGACACGGTTCCTAACCTCACAGATAATCCAGCTACTTAATACAGTTGTGATGCTAAATGCCTTTAAATGATGAGGCATGAGGATACAGGGGGAAAAAGAAGAATCATGCAATCATTTCAGAACAAACACCAAATGGGAATTCAAATGTAACAAGAGTCATAAAGGAGTGACTCTCCTTCTGGACTCTCAGGAAACAGAGGGAAAACTCCACAACAGGCCCAATGTAATATCTCCAAAACAGTCAATGCTAAGCAAGCAACAAAAACAGGTAGATCAGAAAGTAATTTCAAAAACTCAGTACATCAATATTAAATGACACCACAAAGACACAATCAGCATCATCTAGATTGTGGTGAAACCATAGGACAAACAACCTGGTTTCTTCAATAAATAAACTGCAGGAAAAATAAAAAAGGGAGGGAGAAGAATCCTACTGACTAAAAGATGAAAAATATATCAACCTATTAACCACTTGCAAGTATGGACTTAACTTAGATTCTAATTCAAATAACTTGTTTAAAAAAAAAAAAGAGGGAAAAGAGAGACTGAGACTGGCTATTGAGGAAATTTGAATACTGCTTAAATCTTTGATGATGAGCTATTTGTTAATATTTTTAAGCATGTTAATGGTATTGTGATTATGTTTTTTTAAAGGATTCTTTTTGAAAAATAATTGTTTTTGACAGAGACAGAGAGAAGGGGGAGGGCCCAGAGCAGTCTCCATAGTTGTACATCATCAGTTTTTAACATAGTTTTGTTCCACACAGGTGGGCAGGGGCTGCCCAAGGTGGGAACTGGGCGGGGGGTCTCCCACATAAGAGGCATGCCCCCATGAGCCAGGGCCAAACCAGCGGGGGGGCAAGAACCAAACTGGGGGCCTCTGCATGGGAAGCACACCCCCGTTCAGCATATGGGTCCACACAGACCAGGGCTGGGATTCAATCCTTGGTCCCCAGGGCTGCAAAGTGGGCACTTAACCCACTGAGCCATCCCTGCTTCCCCTAAAGCAGGGGTGTCAAACTCAATTAAAATGGGCCATTTGGTACAACAGGCAAGATTCATGTGGGCCACATCACATTTACGAACGTTGCCAGAACTGAGTCAGCGCATTTATACATGCCCACAGGCCCCCAGGAAAGGCACTGGGCCACGTGTATACTCGTCTTCAGCAGTTAAAGGGTTAACAAGGGAATTGTGTGTACGGTATTGCCTTGATCTCCCCTAAGCGCTATTTTCTTCATAACAATTTTTTCTATTTTCATTTTATTTCAGAGCATCATGGGCCACAAAAAATGACCTCAGGGGCTGCAAGCAGCCCATGGGCCGCCAGTTTGACACCCCTGCCCTAAAGGAATTCTTCTCTTCTAAAAAATACATACAGAAATATTTTTGATGAAATTATATGATACATGGGATTTGCTTCAAAATAATCCCAAGAGGGATGGGGTCAGGATGGGACAGTGAGTAGAGGTAAAGATGAAGTAAGATTGGCCATACACTGACAACTGTTGATGCTAGATGATGAACACAAGGTAGCTCATTTTCTTCAGTTTTGTTAAACATCTGAAATTTCCCACAATAAAAAATTTAAAAACAACCAATTTGGTTCCTGTCCTTGAATTCTGAAATAAGTTTCTGGCTGCAAACAACAGTCCTACCTCTAACTTCTTAAGAGCAGCCTGAAGCAAGCCCCCTGAAATATGGGACTTAAATTCCACCAAACAATGTCAAACACTGGGAAGGGGGGGCAGGGGGAGGGTCAGCGCATGAGAAGGAACGAAAGGAATGGAAGGAAGACAAGCTGGAAGGGGGGAATACATACTCACCTACAGCAGACAGTGCAATGGTAGGTTTCCTTGTGTCTCTGAAATATAAAATCAGAAATCAAATGCCCGATGCACATGCCACCCACCATCCACCTGTGCATGCATTTCTTCACTTTCCTCTCAGTGGGTTCTTGAAGTTCAGTGAGAATGTGAGGGCCTTAAAAAGAGTTTAAAGAGAAGCCTATCTCCCTCCAGGTAGATGAACTTTGTCAGTCACAAGTCTGGATTTCAAATCATACAGCTGTTTCCACAGAAAATGAATTACATGATTCAGCATGGCCTGCATGACCCTGATGTATGAGCAGAAAAGCCAAAAGAATACCTTCCTGGTGTCATTTCTCCTAATGGAACAAGGGGACAGTCATGGAGGCATAACTCTGCAAGAACCTTCCCAACAGAATTTCAAAGGTGGAGTAAAAAACTACTCTGGATATTCACAATAACCAAAAGATGAAAGCAACCCAAGTGTCCATTAAGTGATTACCAGGTAAACAAAATGTGGTATACACACACAATGAAATATTATTAGGCCCTGAAAAGGAAATCCTATGACATGTTGCAACTTGGAAGAACTTTAAGGGCATTATGCTGAGTCAAATAAGTCAGTTCTGAAAGAAAAAATATTGTACGATTCCTCTTATATGACGTCCTTAGAGTAGTCAAATAATTCAGAGATAGAAACTAGAGTGATGGCTGCCAGGAGCTAGCAGGAGGGGAAAATGAGAAGTAGTTATTTAACAACTACGAAGTTTTAACTTTGCAAGATGAAAATGTTCTGGGTATCTGTTGCACAGTAATATGAATGTACTTACCACTACTGGCTGTGTACTTCAAAATAGCAAAGATGGTAAATTTTATGTTTTACATTTTATCACCACTATAAAATTAAAAACATGGGAAAGCCAGGATGGCTCAGTGGGTTAAGCGCTCGCTTTGAAGCCCTGAGGACCGAGGATCGAATCCGGGCTCCAACCCAGGCAGACCCACATGCTGAACTGGGCTGTACCCCCAGTTCAGTTAAAAAAAACCCAAAAACAAGAAACAAAAAATTACTCCTGGATACACCAGCAGACTCCTGGAGAAAGAGACTCACAATTCACTACAAATGGTAAAAATTACAGAATTGGGTGTCACCTTGGGGTTGGGAGGGCCAGACAAGGCCAATCTGCAGCTCTGGCTTACTATTTAGAAAATCTGAAAAGGAACTGTCAGCTCAGTGTCTTTTAAGTTGTGAAAACAACTGTTTCATGTAAATAAGGACTACTCTAACATTAGCACCTTGGGGTTTTCATTTCTTTAAGAGCTTCTCTCTTTCATTTCCCTGGATTTCGTGCTCCTTTCCTCCCTCTGGCGCTGCCCTTAGACTAATCACCTCTGAAGCCTGAAAGAATGCAGGTGAAGTCAAAGTACATACCTTTACTTCCTAAAAATCCCTTTCATGGGGAAACCAGGATGGCTCAGTGGGTTAAGCGCTCACTTTGCAGCCCCGGGGACCAAGGATCAAATCCCAGCCCCGGCCCCAGCCCGTGCGAACCCATGTGCTGAACTGGGGAGTGCCCCCAATTCAGTTCTCACCGGGGTGAGACCCCGGCCCAGTTCCTGCCCTGTGTAGCCCTGCCCACCTGTGGAGTGAAGCTATGTGGAAAAACCAATGATGTACAACTATGGAGACTGTTCTGGGCCCTCCCCTTTCTCTCTGTCTCTGTATCTCTCTCTCTCTCTCTCTCTGCCAAAAACAATAAAAATAAATCTTTAAAAAAAAAAAAAAATCCCTTTCACTGCTTTGTCAGGTCTCTCATATCTCATACCTGGCTTGTTTTCTACCTAAAGTCCACTGTTCAGTGTAAAACATCAAAAAGCCACAGACGGGAAGCTGGGATGGCTCAGTGGGTTGAGTGCTCACTTTGCAGCCCCGGGGACCGGGGATCGAGTCCCGGCCCCGGCCCGTGTGGACCCATATGCTGGGCTGGGGAGCTCCCCCAGTTCAGTTCTCTCTCTCTGTCTCTGTATCTCTATCTCTCTCTCTCTCTCTCTCTCTCTCTCTCTCTCTCTGTCAAAAATAAATAAATAAATAAAAATTAAAAAAATATATATTAAAAAAAAAAAATTAAAAAAAAAAAGCCACAGACATTTCGGAGCAGAACAGTCTCATGAGGGGAAAGGGGGACCTTTGGGGACTCTACAGACAATGCCCTCTAGGTAGTCACCTCTAACTGTTATGGTAAAGGGAACTTGGCTCTACAAAGGGAAAGAGAAATAGATGTTTATTAAGAACTTACAACATGCCAGGACCTGGGCTGGGTGTTCTTCACTCTTCACTCTGAAAAGTAACTCTACCAGGTGGCTCCCAGCCCTGTTTTACAGATGGGGAATTGAAGGCTCACAACGATCAAGAAAAGAGCTGAGCAGATGTGTCACGAAGTGCTGCCTGCTGTAGCAGATGTGTGTCTGTGCCCATCAAAATCTACCCCCTCACTTGTCACTTTAGTAAACTGTAGCCTGACTTCCAAATGCCAGTACCTGTGTTTCTTCACCAAAGAGATCTCCCTGACTCCTGAAGCCCATTTTACAAACCTTTGCAATAGGACTGAAGTGCCAAGGAATTAAGGCCCCTGGGGACAAGTAATGACTGACAGTGGACAACACCCTCACTTTCTTACCCCTCAGGAATGGACACCTCTAAGGAAGGAGGTTTACACAGGAACCTAGGGGTCCCCAGGAACACTAAGCCCCACCCACCCGTTCACAGTGGTGCCCAGGTGGATAATGTACCCTATATTTGTGGTCCTCCCAATCCAGTCTCTCTTCTCCATCCTCCTACAGTATTTCTTTTGCCTCCTCAATATGTATCTGCAAAGTATCCTTGTCTCAAGGTCTGCATCCTGGGGAAACAAACTAAGACACCTGGTCTCGAAAACCCAAACTGTCCCACAACCAAGTCGTTATGTCTCCTAATTTTTCTTACTTGATATCCCAAATGTAGATGTAGGTGTCCACAGAGCTGGTAACCAAGAGATCTGGCTCAAACACTGCCCAGTCCAAGTCACTGGGAACACAAGAAATAAACAGAACAATGAAGTAAGAAAAAGGCATAGCTTGGCTCTAAAGCTCTAACATTTAGTTTCTAGTAACTTCAGAAAGTTACTGTTAACAGGCCTCTTAATACAGTATAGGCTGAGATTCTCCAAAGTTCTTTGGAAATGAACAAGATCTAACTGAGCCCTGAAGGGAACATTCAGGTCTTTCCCTTTGTCATCACCAGCTATACTATACCTGCTCCCAAAAAAGTTATGAAGCGTTTCAACTTGAAACATACACTCAAGCATACGTGCACACACTCACAACAGACAAAACAAAGGAAAAGCACATAAGCAATTTTTAACTTACCATTTTCTAAACTGGACTCAACCACAGGTACCTTGAGTAAACCCACTATCTCTGAAAGCAGTAGCAAACTGCCATGTTGCCATGCAGCTTTCAAGGAGAGCAAGCAAGCCTCTGGTCCCCCCCATTCATGCCCTCACTCCTAGAATGGCCATCACTACACAAACAGTTGGCACAGGCCAGAGGTCTAGCCTTTCCCATCACTTCCCCTGTCCACCTACAAACTCCTGCATTCCCTGCTGCTACTTCCCAGAACAAATTTTCCCCCTTCAGAAAGTGACCCAGGGAAAGAGACAATCAAGGCACACTCCAGAAGCCAACTGCAAGGCCACAAGTATCAGGCAGCGGTGCATCTAGATAACGAACTGCGATGCAAGAGCTCTAGGCGGTGACCCACAGGTGCCAGAGAAAAAGCACAAGGCTGTTCCCTGATGTCTCTGTACTCCTCCTGGTCACTGCCCACTGTGACCTGAGCAATTCCCCTGGTATAACTTCATCTCCCCACTTGGCAAAAATCAGCCTAATCCTTACTCTGGGCTGGCTGTGCCTAAGCATTTTCTGGGATTAGGGTTAACACTACGTGGATGCCAGTTCCTATATACCAGGGGTTCTTTGCTATAAAAGCCATCCCCTAAATGCAAGTTAACATCCTAACAGCCACTCAGGGCCAATACAACATGGAGAGTCAAGCTGTGGAAGGAGGAGGGGGTTTTCATTCCGCTCCCCAAAGGACTGTGGCAAAGTGAGACAGTTCAGGGAGCTGTGGAGGGCTGCTGCCTACCTGATGACACGAGTATGGCCTTGTAAGGTTGTACCAACTTCCCCACTGCCATCCTTCCACTTATAAAGGTCGACCCGTTGGTTACTCTGAAAAGAAATAAAGGAAAGAAGGCAGTATACGTCAGAATAAGGGATGCAGAGATAGCTCAGCAGGCTGAGTGCTTGCCTTGCAATTGCGAGGTCCGGGGATCAAATCCCGGCCCTGGCCTGTGCAAAACCCATATGCTGAACTGCGGCACAACTGGTGACCACTGAGCCCCATGGCCTCCCATGTGGGAGGCGCCCAGTTTAGCTCCCACCCTGCACAGCCCCACATCCATCTGTGTAGAATGAAACTATGTCACAATTAATAATGTACAACTATGGAGAGTGCTCTGGGCCCTCCCCTCTTCTGTCTCTGTCTCTGTCTCTCTCTCTCACCTTCTCTCAAACAATAAAATAAAACTTTGAAAAGAAATAAAAGAATATATGCTCTGACCCCAATCTGTTTAAGGCCAAGAAGGAGAAGCTATGTAAAAAACAAGTTGCATGGCAAAGATCCCACAGGTTGAACTTTTAAAAAAGTCATTCAGAAATAAGTACAATTAACATTTGAGCTAACCTCAAGCTCAGTACAGAGGACTCTGAATTTCAAAATGGAAAAGCAGTGCTATTTTCAAAATGAACCCATTAGAGATGAATTGAAGCTACAGATGTACCATCGAGCATGTTAGTTATAGCTAATGGAGATAGATGTCCCCCAAACACTAGAGGACCCCCTTCCCACTCTGAAGGTCACATGCCCATCTCTTCAGCTGCTGTTGGCATTAGATTCATGTTTAGTTTACCCTTCCCATTATTAAATGTATAGACTCCATCTACCACACTTGTAAAAAAAGATGTACAAGAAAGAAAACAGAAGAACCACCAAAAGGGTATCCTAGGATAAGGTGACCAGATTTTAACATTGGTAAAGCGGGACACCATTGACCGGGGGGGAGGGGGTTCTTGATTAAAAATTTGGTCTATCTCCCGCCGTTCCCTAGCTTGTCGTGCATTCTTTCCAAAAATCGGGACTTTTTTTTTTTTTTTCTTTTTTTTTGAACTGAACTGGGGCCTCATCGCATTCGGGAAGCACACCCAAGTTCAGCATGTTACGTGGGTCCACCTATGCCAGAGCCGGGATTCGATCCTTGGTCCTTGGGGCTTCCAAGCGAGGGCTTAACCCGCTGAGCCATCCTGGCTTTCCCAAATTCATTCATGTTGTTTTTCTTTGTTGTTTTTTTTTTAATTTTTTTTTTTAATTGATTTTGACAGAGAGAGAGGGAGAGAGATACAGAGACAGAGAGAGAACTGAACTGGGGGAGCTCCCCAGTTCAGCACGAGCCAGGGCCGGGATTCGATCCTCAGTCCCCGGCACTGCAAAGTGAGCACTTAACCCACTGAGCCATACCGGCTTCCCGAATTTTTTAAAATGCCGTGGGACGTGGGACAAATTGTTAAAAATCGGGACTGTCCCGCCAAAAGCGGGACGTCTGGTTACTTTATCCTAGGAGGTAAAATTACACAAGACTCCTTAAAATAGGCCTAAGTCGTTAATTTCCTAAAGACTTAACAGAAGACACTGAGAAAATGAGCCAGAAGAAACCACAACTGTAACAAAAAAGAAGGAAAAAAAAACTTTGATCAAACTACATTTTACTTAAAGAACCAACAAGCTAGCAAAGGCTCACTAACTATTGTGACTAAAAGTAACTAAAGATTACTAACAGACAGGCCATGTAATAATTTCTGAACTGATTGATACATATATGAGGGCTGTCCAGAAAGTATCCAGCCACGTAACATGAAAAACAGAGGCATTTATAGCTAGGTTTTTCTGGGTAGTCATCGTATATATGACTGATTTTCATTATAGCTCAGAGTCATAAAGACTTACAGAGTTCTGAGATTTTTATCCTGCAATACCAGATTCCAGTTCTAAATAAGTAAGACTCCTATGAATAGGTTAGGATTGAAAATAGCTTCTAATAGAAACAGGGATGAAAAGAAAAGTCCTCTCATAATATTCCCTGTCATTTCCAGAGGGTCTGCTAGTGTCAGTCTATGAACCAAGGACCTTAAGAAACCTGCCCTCTGCTTTTTCCCATCACACTGTACAAAGGTGTCATCAGCCATGATAGAGGAAGTGTGTCTCATAGATGACGCAACTGAGGCTCAATCAACTAAGGCTTAAAAATACAAAGAAAAATTTTAACTTCATCAAAATGAAAACTTTTAGGTATGAAAAGGCATTATAAAGAAAGTGAAAAGATAATCTATAGAACTGAAGAAAGCACTGGCAATCATGTCTGAAAGGATCTATCTAGTATCAAAAGTATATAAAGAACTATTACAACTCAGCAGCAAAAAGACAAGCAACTCAATTCAAAAATATGCAAAGAACTTGGACAATTCTCCAAAAAGATACACAAGTGGCCAACAGGCACATGAAAAGATGTTGAACATCATTAGTCATTAGGAAAATGCAAATCAAAACCATAGTGAAGTACCACTTTATATCCACTAGGATGACTATCATTAAAAGAATTTTTTTTTAATAAAAGAGAAAATAAATTATGGTGAAAATGGGGAGAAATTGGAACCCTTATACATTACTGGTGGGACTATAACAGTTCAACCACTGTAGAAACAGTTTGATGATTCCTCAAAAAGTTAAACACACTGGGGAAGCTGGGATGGCTCAGTGGGTTGAGCACTTGCTCTGGAGACCTAGGATCGAATCCCAGCTCCAGTCCATGTGGACCCATATGCTGAACTGGGGTGTGCCCCAGTTCAGTTCTTGCCGGGGCCTATGCGGGAGGCTCCCGGCCCAGTTCCTGCTCTGTGCAGCCCTGCGTCCACCTATGGAGTGAAACTATATGGAAAACTAATGCTGTCAACTAGGGAGACTGCTCTGGGCCCTCCCCCTTCTCTCTCTGTCTGTCTCTATGTGTCAAAAAACCAATAAAATTTAAAAAAATAATTAAAAAGTTAAACACATACTTTCTATATAACCGTGCAGTTTCACTCCTAGGCATATACCAAAAAGAACTCAAAATTGCATGTACATACATGTTCACATTAGCACTATTCACAAAAGTCAACCACAGGTCCATCAGTGGATGAACAGATAAACAAAGGGTAGTCTATCCATACAATGAAACATTATTCAGCCAAAAAAAAAAAAGAGTACAGAACTAATACATGCTACAACATGGATACAAAAAGCCAGATACAAAAGTTCATGTATTGTATTGTATGATTTCATTTATATGAAATATCCAGAACACATAAATCCATAAAGACAGAACATGAACTGTGGTTGCCAGGGACTGTGGGGAGGGGAAAATGGGGAGAAACTGCTTAATGGTAAAGGGTCTTACATTCAAGTGATGGATGTTTGGGAACTAGAGGTAGATGGAAGTCACACAACATTGTGAATGCAGTAAATGACACTACATTTTCACTTTTAAATTATTGTCTTTTATTTATTAATTAATTATTTAAATTGTTAAATTTATTGGGGTGACATTGATATCAATTACATTGTTTCCAGGTATACAATTCTACATTACATTGTCTATACATTGCACTATGTGCTCACCACCCAGAATCAGCTCTCCTTTCATCACCATATATCTGGTGCCCATTCCCAGCTCCCTCCACCCCGACTCTCCCTCCACCCTTACCCTCAGGTAACCACCAAACTACTGAGTGTGTCTATAAGTTTTTGTTTCTTTATCACTTTCAGTTTTATATTCCACCTATAAGTGAGGTCATATGTTTCTTGATTCTTTCAATCTGACTTATTTCCCTTAATAAGATGTTTTCAAGGTCTGTCCATGTCACAAATTGCTGTATTTCATCTTTTCTTACTGCTGAGTAGTACTCCATTGTATAAATATACCACAACTTCTTTATCCAGTCATCTAATTGGCTGTCTTAAAAAAAATAAAAAGCCTGGGGGAAGCCAGGATGGCTCAGTGGGTTAAGTGCTCACTTCGCAGCGCTGGGGACCAAGGATCAAATCCCGGCCCCGGCCCGTGCGAACCCATATGCTGAACTGGGGAATTCCCCCAGTTCAGTTCTCTCTCTGTCTCTGTATCTGTATCTCTCTCTTTCTCTCTCTCTCTCTGGCAAAAACAATAAAAAATAAAGAAAGAAAGAAATAGGGAAAGCCGGGACGGCTCAGTGGGTTGAGCGCTCGCTTTGAAGCCCCGAGGACCGAGGATCGAATCCCGGCTCCGGCCCAGGCGGACCCACATGCTGAACTGGGGAGTTCCCACAGTTCGGTTCTCTAGCTGTCTCTGTCTCTATCTCTCTTTCTCTCTGTCAAAAGTAAAATAAAAATAAATATGCACTGAAGATAAAATAATTACTCTATAAATATAAAAAGATATA
>PVKE010032375.1:0-18522 GCA_004027555.1 Craseonycteris thonglongyai
TGGTGAATTCAGTCCATTTACATTCAGGGTGATGATTGATATATGAGGATGTCCTGTATCCATTTCTTCTTTCCTTTTTATTTTTTTGTTGTCCCAACTTTTCTCCATTTATTTTGATTTCTGGATTCAGGTCGGATAGCCTCCTTTAGTGTTTCTTGGAGTGCCGGTTTTGAGCTGGAGAATTCCCTCAGCTTCTGTAGATCTGTAAAGGCCTTAATTCCTCCTTCATATCTAAAGGTTAATTTTACTGGATAGTTAATTCTTGGCTGGAAATTTCTCTCTTTTAATATTTTGAAGATTGGGGTCCACTCTCTCCTGGCTTGCAGAGTTTCTGCTGAGAAGTCTGGTGACAGCCTGATAGGTTTTCCTTTGAAAGTTATGTTTTGTTTTTCCCTGGCAGCCTTGAGGATTTTTTGTTTGTCATTGATTTTTATCATTTTCAGAACAATGTGCCTTGGAGAAGATCTGCTAGGGTCTAGGAAGTTAGGACTTCTGCTTTCCTCTTGGATTTGGGGCTGTAATTCCTTCCACAGGTTAGGGAAATTTTCATCCACTATTTGTTTTAGTAGACTCTGAGAAGATTTCATCTCGCTTCCTTCTGGTACCCCTATTATTCTAATATTGTTCTTTCTGATGGCGTCAGAAAGTTCTTGTAGGGCTCTTTCATTTCTCTTGATTTTCCTTTCCCTTTCTTCTTCCCTCTGTGACGTTTCCATGTTTGTATCTTCACTTTCACTTATGCTTTTCTCCCGCTGGTCAGCCCTGTTTCCTATGCTGGTCAGTTCTTTTTTCAGCTCTCCCATGATGCCTTTCATTTCAAGGAGTTCCTTTTGGTTCTGCTCTAGCTTCTCAATTTTGTTAGTAAACTACTCATTTTGCTCAGAAAATTTCTTGTTGAGGTCATTTAACTGTGTCTGGGTACTTTGCCAGCATTGAGTGAGGTCTCTGAGTGTCTTGATTAATGCAGCCCTGAATTCTGTTTCACTTAGATTTGATTCCAAGTGTGCAAGGTCCTTTACTAAAGACTGCCCCTGATCTTCTGGAGGGGCTTTGGATTCTGGGGTGTGCATTGTGTTTGATGTGGTTCTTTTTGCTTTACGCATGAATCTGTTTTCCCTCTGGGGGTTTGCCTATCAGATGGGCTTCTCTTTATTTGTTCTTTTGGACTCTGTTGTTGGAGAAGGAGATTTTGGGAGAGGGTTGGGGGAAGCAGACAGCTTCTGTGTCCTGGTGCACTTCAGGTTGCTGTCTTAGCTGTGAGATAGCAGGGTAGTAAAGGTGTGGCCAGGGTTGGGGGCATGTGAGTAGGAGCTAGGGCGGGCCTGAGACACAATAGCAGATTCCTCTTTCAGCAGGGGGGCTGGTGGTTCAGTGGGGGCAGGGCGCAGGATCTCTGGTCTTTCCTCCTCCTGGCTGCCCCTTCTTCAATCGTATCTGTAAGCCACGCCTGCAGGACAGCACTTGGATGGGCTGGGGCTTGGCAGAGGCCCCGGTCAGCTGCGCAGTCCTGCGCACCGGCGATGACACCGCGGAGACCCGGCAGGCTACCCAGTTACGCGCGTGGTCCGCAACGCCCCAGAGGCCCGGTGGGCGGGACGTCAAAAGCCCAGCTGCACACTCGCGAGCAGTCAGCAGTGCTGCAGCAGCCCGGTGGGCAGGGCGCCGAAAGCCGGTCCCGCACACAGGCACCGATGCTGCGGAGGTCTGTCGAGCAGGGTGCCAAAAGCCCTGTAGCGAGCCCGCGAGCAGGCAGCCGCACTGTGGGGCAGCCTTGTGGGCGGGACGCCACAAGCCCGGGTGGGCACACGCAGCAATGCGCAGTGGCCCAGTGGGCGGGACGCCGAAAGCCCAGCTGCGCACTTCCATGCAGGCAGAGGCGCTGCAGCAGCCTGGTGAGTGGGGCACCAAAAGCCCAATTGCGCGCTGGGACGCAGGCAGCGGCACTGCAGCGGCCTGGTGAGCAGGGCGCCTAAAGCCCAACTGCGCGCTGGCAGCGGCGCCGCGGAGGCCCGGTGGGTGGGGCGCCGAAAGCCTTGCGTTCACAGGCCGTAGCTCGGGCGGCAGCCGCTCTAAGCTCCCGGCTCTGTTGGGACCACCGGATTCACTCCAAGCACGTCCAATGCAGCTATGCCCACTCAAGCCCCAGCCCTCACTCCAAGAGCCCTGTCCTCAGAAGGCGCTCCCTCACAGTCAATCTCCTCCGTAAATCAGGGGTGCTGAGCCGTTGTGGGCTGGTGTCCTGCTCTCACCCCATCTTCTGGGAAGTGCAGCCGCCCTGCTCCACAGTCCCTGTTCCACTTTAGGCTCTGTGATCTGATTAGGGCACTGTATGCTGTCCCTTGAGTTCGGATGTTAAATTGTCCACAGTCTTGTGGGGATTCCACGGTCCCTAGGTCTCGGCTTCCAGCCCGCCCTCGATCCAGCTCCACTGTGACCGTAGTCCCCCAAGCCCCCTTTGTTTTTGCCAGCCCCGGACCGCGCTCCGAGTTTCTGCCCCCGAACCACTGCTTCCCTTTTCCTCTCCCATTCTCCCCTTTTTTCTCTAACCTTTGTGTGTTGTTCCACGTTGTGTGGTTCTCTTAGTTGAGGTTTCTTCTCAGGGTTTCCCCTGTGGATTCCCCTCTGTTCGCAAAGCCCTTCCCAGGCAGTTATCGGTGTTCTCCTCTCGTGCCGCCATCTTGGATCCTCTACCCAGAAAATTTTTTGTTGAGGTCATTTATCTGTGTCTGGGTACTTTGCCATCATTGACTGATTTCTTTGAGGGTCTTGAGTATTATAGCCCTGAATTATGTTTCACTTAGATTTGATTCCAAATGTGCAAGCTCCTTTACTAAAGAATGCCCCTGATCTTTTGGAGGGGCTTTGAATTCTGAGGTGTGCATTGTGTTTGATGTGGTTCTTTTTGCTTTAGGCATGAGTATGTTTTCCCTCTGGGGGTTTGCCTATCAGATGGGCTTCTCTTTATTTTTTTCTTATGGGCTCTGTTGTGGAAGGAGGAGATTTTGGGAGAGGGTGGGGGGAAGCAGACAGCTCCTGTGACCTGGGGCTCTTCAGGTTGCTGTCTTAGCAGGGTAGTGAGGGTGTGGATGGGAATGGGGGCATGTGAGTAGGAGCTAGGGCATGCCTGAGGCCCAATAGCAGATTCCTCTTTCCACAGTGGGGCTGGTGGTTCACTGCGCGTGGGTCTCAGGGACTCTGGTCTTTCTCCCCTCTGCTTGGCTGCTTTTCCTTTAATCGTGTCTGTGAGCTGTGCCCACAGGGCCTCAGCGCAAGTAGGCCAGGTCTCAGCAGAGGCCTGGTTGGCCATGCAGTAGGAGGTGCAGCTGGCCCAGTCAGCAGAGCATCCAAAGCCTAGTCATGTGTGTGGGTGTAGGCACCACGGTGGCCCAGTGGGCAGGGTGCCAAAAGCCAGTCTCACACGCGGGCAGCATTGCCACGGCTGCCTGGCCATTGGGGTGCCAAAAGCCCTGGGCACACAGGCCGCAGCTCGATCAGCAGCCGCTCTAGGCCTGTGGCTCTGTTGAGACTGCCGGATTCACTCTAAGCACATCTAATGCAGCCACAGACCTCACTCCAAGAGCCCTGTCTTCAAAAGTTGCTCCCTCACTGTCAATCTCCTCTGTAAATCAGGAGTGTTGATCTGTTGTGGGCTGATTCCCTGTTCTCTCCCAGCCTGCCGGGAAGTGCAGTCGCCCTGCTCCACAGTCCCTGTTTCACTTTAGGCTCTGTGATCTGATTAGTGCACAGCATGCAGCCCCTTGAGTTCAGGTGTTAAATTGTCCACATTTCTGTGGGGATTCCACGCTCCCTAGGTCTCAGCTTCCAGCTCGCCCTTGATCTAGCTCCACTTTGACCATAGTCCCTCAACCCCCCTTTGTTTTTGCCAGCCCCGGGCCACACTCTGCATCCCTATCCCTGAACTGCTGCTTCTCCTACCCTCTCCCACTCTCCCCTTTTGTCCTCTAACCTTTGGGTGTTGTTCTGCGTTATGTGGTTCTCTCAGTTGAGGGTGCTTCTCAGGGTTTCCCCTGTGGATTCCCCTTTGTTCATAAATCCTTTCCCCTGTACGTATCGGGCTTCTCCTCTCATGGCGCTATCTTTACATTCCTCGATTTATTTATTTTTCATTGTTTCAGGGCAGCTTTCACTTTACTTTCTAAAATTACAAGTTCTTCTGTATAAGAATCTTGTTCAAAGTTATCTGTCATCCTGTCATGTTTTGTATAGATTCTCAGTATACTCTTCCATGTTCACTTTATATTTTCCTGGTCAGATAATGTGCTTCTTTGTTGTTCATTCAGCATTGCTAGTCTAGATTTGAATTTCCCTTTTATTTTTTAAAGCATTCTAGTAAATCTTTTAGGTCTTTTTTGTTGTTGTTGTTATTTATGCATTTATTTATTTATTTATTGTTCTTTTCTATCTCCTCACATTGACCATTGTAATAGTTCTCTTTATATTTTCGTGATAGTGATTGAAAAACTGCATTCAGGTTTCTATTATAAGCCTGATTTTGTGACCTTGAACTTTTTTTAAGATTTATTTTATTGTTTTTGACACAAACAGATGAGACACAGAAACTGAGAGAGACAAAGCAAATTGGGAAGGCCCAGAACACTCTCCATAGTTGTATGTCATCAGTTTTCAACATGGTTTCATTCCACACAGTTGGGCGGGGGCTGTGCAGGGTGGGAACAGTGCTGCGGGCCTACTGCATGGGAGGCACACCCTCTTGAGCCAGGAGCCAAACCGAGAGGTGAGAACCAAACTGGGGGTACACCCCAGTTCAGCATATGGGTCTACAGGTTGGGTCTGGGATTTGATCCTTTGTCCCAGGGGCAGCAAACTTAGGGCTCAACTCACTGAGCCATCCTGGCTTCCCCTTTCACCTTGACCTTTTGCCTTTCAAACTTTTAAAACATTTTTAGTGTTTCTTCTGTCATCCATCTTTTCTTTTTACTTCTGACATTGTCTTTTTACATTCTTCCCTAATAACATTTATAGTTTCAGTCCACAGTTTTTTTGGTCTTAGTTAAGTTTAACAATGCAAATCTATTTTTTTAGACTTACTTTTATTGTTTTGACAGAGAGATAACTAGAGACAGAGAGAAGGGGGAGGGCCCAGAGCAGTCTCCATAGCTGTATGTATGTAATTTTTGACACAGTTTTATTCCACAGGTGGGGCGGGGTTGTGCTAGGCAGGCATATGTCCCTGCGAACTAAGGGCCTCTAACATGATAGGCATGTCCTGGACAGAAGCTGAACAGAACTGGGCTATAACAATTCATCATATGGGTCTCCATGGGCCAGGGCTGGGACCAGGACTTGACCCTTGGACCCCAGAGCTGCAATGTGAGCACTCAACCTGATGAGACATCCCAGCCTCCCCAAATTTACTTTTCATGCGTACTTGAATTTAGCATAAATACTATTTGTATTATATTTTGGCAGTGCAATTATGTTTGTGCTCTTCTTCAGGTTTACACTGTTGTTTGATATTAATAATTCATACTAATAGCCAGCACTACAATCTGCTTCTGGTCTTGCTTTGGCAGAAAGAATACTGTTTCTCCATCTCCTGCTTCCAATTACATGGTCTATATAGTATGTACTCTGAGGTGTGACTGTATAGATATATATGTAGATATAGATAGATCGATAGATATAGATAATATAGATATAGATGTATATATAGGTATAGATATAGGTGTAGAGATAGAGATATATTTCCTTTATATATTCATCTATTGATAGATACTTACAGTATTTCCATGTCTTGTCAATTGAGAATAATGTGGCAATGAACATGGGAGGGCAGATATCTTTTCGAGTTAGTGCTTTTATGTCCTTCAGATAAACACTCAAAAGTGACATTGCTGAATTTCATTGGAGTTCTATCTTAATTTTTAAAGAAACCTCCATACAATTTTCCATAGTGGCTGCACCAGTTTACATTCCTAACAAGAGTACAAAAGGATTCCCTTTCCTGTACACTTTTGCCAACACTTTGTATTTTCTTGTCTGTTTTACATTAACTATTCTAACAGGTGTGAGGAGATAACTCATTGTAGTTTTAGTTTGCATTACTCTGATGATTAGTGATGTTGAGCACCTTTTCATATATATTAACCACTTGTGTCTTATTTATTTATTGTTAATTTTTTAGGATTACATTGGTTAGTAAAAATTACACAGATTCCAGGTGTACAATTCTATAGTACTTTGTCTATGTGTTACAGTATGGCTTCACCGCCACTTTGTGTCTTTTGAAAAACCATCTACTCATATCTTTTGCCCATTTTTAAATTGAGTTATATCTTTTCTTGCTATTCAATTGTTTGAGTTCCTTATATATTTTGGACTTTAACCCATTATCAAATATGCAATTTACAAATATTTTCTCCTATAACATAAATAGTTTCTTCAGGCTGCTGGTGGTTTTCTTTGTTGTGTGGACACTCTTTAGCTTGATGCTATCTCATTGTCTATTTTTGCTTGTTGACTGTGTTTTGTGATCATACCCTAAAATAGTATTCTCCAGACCAAATCAAGAGTATTTTCCTGATGTTTTCTCTCAGGAATTTTAGAGTTTTAGGTTTTATGAGGAAGTCTTTAATCCACTTTGAGTTTATTTTGGGGGGTAAGGTGTAAGATCCAGGCCCAATTTTATTCTTCTGTATGTGGATAGAGAGTTTTCCCAACACCATTTACTGAAAAGACTGGGGAAGCCAGGAGGGCTCCATGGGCTTGTTCTCTAGCCCCAGGGACCAAAGATCAAATCCTAGCCCCAGCCTGTGCAAACCCATATGCTGAACTGGGATGTTCTTCCCATGTGAGAGAGGCCCCCAGTTTGGTTGTTGTCCCCCCCACCCCGGTTCTGCCCCAAGCTTGAGGGGGCATGCCTCCCATTTGAGAGGGCCCCTGCCAAGTTCCTGCCCTGAGTGGCCCTCACCCACCTGTGTGGAATGAAACTGTGTTGAAAACTGATGACATACAACTGTGCAGACTGCTCTGGGCCCTCACCCTTCTCTCTGTCTCTTTCTGTCTCTGTCTCTGTCAAAAACAATAAAATAAATCTTAAAAAGAAAAAAAAGAGAAAAGACTGTCTTTTCCCCATTGCATATACTTGGCAATGTTAGGCTGCTTTCTCATAGTTATTTTGAATAATTCTCTTATAAAGATTAGTATACAGATATTTCTTTGAGATCATGCTTTCAATTCTTTTGTGCATATACCCAGACGTGCATTGCTGGAAAATATCATAATTCTTTAAAAAAATTTTTTTGAGTAAATGTTTTTTCACGGTGGCTACACATTTTACATTTCCGCTAACAGTGCAAAAGAAGGGTTCCAATTCTTATACATCTATACCAACATGTTATTTTTCTGAGGGTTTTGACAATACCTTTTCTAATAGGTGTGAGCTGGTATGTCATTGTGGGTTTTAATTTGTGTGTCCCCAGTAACTAGTGATGGAGGGAACCTTTTTATGTACTTAGTGTCCATTTGTATATCTCTTTGGAGAAATGTCTGCCAAGTCCTCTGGCCACTTTTGAATTCCATTTTGTAGTAGTTGTTGATTTTTAGGAATTGCTATGTATTCTAAATTTCAATCCCTTATTAGATATATTATGTGCAAACAGATATTTGATTTGCAAATATATTCTCCCATTTCATGAATTGCTTTTTCAATCCTGTGGTGTCTATTGATGCACACATATTTAATTTTTATAGAGTGCAATTTGTATGTTTTTCTTATGTTAGCTGTGCCTTTGGCGTTATATCCAAGGAATTATTTCAAACACAAAATTGTGGAGGTTTGTTCTGTTTTCTTAGAAAAATTTAATAGATTTTTAGTTTTGACATTTAAGTCTTCCATTAATTCTGAGTTAATTTTTGTACATGGTGTTAATAAAGGGTACAATTTTTTTTAAAATATGAGTGTTCAGTTTTTCCAGTACCATGTGTTGAAAAGATTGTCCTTTTCCCATTGAATAGCCTTGATACCCTTCTAGAAGATTATGTGACCACATACCTGACAACTTCTTTTGTGGACTCTCTATTCTCATCTATTGATCTGTATGTCTTCCTTCATGTCAGTACCATTCCATTTTGATCTCTATAGATTTGTACTTAGTTTTGAAATTTTTCTGCTCTTTTCATTATTGTTTTAGTTATTTGAGAGCCCCTGATGTTCCACATGAATTTTAGGATAGATTTTTTTCTATTTCTGCAAAAAGTTATATTTGATACATTGAATTTATGAATTACTTATGATAGTATTGGCATCTTAAATATATACTTTCTTTTATCCAGAAAGATAGGGTGTCTTTCTATTTATTTGTTTCTTTAACTTCTACAAATAATGTTTGTAGTTTTCATTGTGCTTCTTTCATCTTCTTGGTTGTCTATAAACACTTATTCTCTTTGATGCTACTGTAAATAATTTTCTTAATTTTGTGGATTGATTAATAGTAAATGTATAGAAATGTCACTAATTTTTGAGTGATGATTTTATATTTTTTCTATTTTCCTAAATTCATTTACTAGGTCTAAGAGATTTGCATGTTTCTGTGTATAATATTTAGGGTTTTCTATGTCTAAGAGCTCATCTGTGAACAAAAATAATTTTATTTTACTCCTAATACAATATGTTGTTTTATTTATTTTTAATTTTTTAAATTATTTTAAAATTAAATTTATTGGGGTGATATTGGTTAGCAAAATTACATAGGTTCCAGGAGTACAATCCTATGATACACTATGTGTTCCATTATGAGCTCAGCACCCAGAATCAGTTGTTTTTTTCTATCACCATAAACTTGAAGTCCCCTCCTTACCCACACACTCCTTCCCTTCCAACCCTGGCAGTCACCAAACTATTGTTTGTATACATGAGTTTCTTCCTTTCTTCCCCTCCACCCCTGTTTTGATTGTTCACTTATTCTGTTCTTTAGATTCTACATGTAAGTGAGATCATATGGTATTTGTCTTTTCAGTATGACTTACTTTCCTTAACATGATATCTTCTAGTTCCATCCATGTTGTTACAAAAGGTAATACTTTATTCTTCTTTATGGTTATGTAATACTCCATTGTGTAAATGTCTACAGCTTCTTTATTCAATTATTTATTAATAGGCATTTAGGTTGTTTCTACATCTTGGCTATTATGAATAATGCTGTAATGAACATAGGAGTGCATAAATGTTTTTGAATTAATGTTTTGGAGTGTTTTGGATAAATGCCCAGGGGTAAAATTGCTGGATCATAAGGTAGTTCCATTTTAAATTTTTTGAGGAACCTCCATACTGTTTTCCACAGTGGCTGGAGCAGTCTGGATTCCCAACAGTGTAGCAAGGTTCCCTTTTTGTCACATCTTTGCCAACGCTAGTTGTTGGTCAATTTATTGATGATAACTATTCTGACACAAGTGAGGTGGTATCTTGTTGTGGCTTTATTTGTATTTCTCTTATGATTAGTGATGCTGATCATTTCAGGTTTCTACTGGCCATCTGCATGTAATCTTTTGAGAAATGTTTATTCAGGTTTTCTGCCCATTTTTTAATTGGATTTTTGTGTGTGTTGAGTTATATGAGTTTCTTATAAACTTTGGATATTAACCCTTAATAAGATACCTCATTTGTGATATTTTTCCGATTGTTGTAGGATGTCTTTTTGCTTTGTTGCTGGTTGCTTTTGCTGTAAAAATTTTTTAGTCTGATATAGTCCCATTAGTTTATTCTTAGTTTTGCTTTCCTTGCCCAAGGAGATATATCATTGAAAGTGTTGCTAAGGGTAATGTCTGAATACTTACTTCCTATATTTTCTTCTAAGAATTTTCTGGTTTCAGGTCTTAAATTTAAGTCCTTAATGCATTTTGAGTTTATTATTGTATATGGTGTAAAAAAAGTGGTCCAATTTCTTTTTTTTTTCTTTTTCTTTTTTTTTTGGTGTGTGTGTATCTATTCAGTTTTTCTAGCACCATTTGTTGAACAGACTCTCTTTACCCTAATGTAAATTCTTGCTTCCTTTCTTGTAGATTAATTGGCCATATAAATCTGGGTTTATTTCTGGGCTTGCTACTCTGTTCCATTGATCTATATGTCTGCTTTTATGCCAATACCAAGCTTTTTTTTTGATATCTGTAACCTTGTAGTATAATTTTATATCTGGTAGTGTGATTCCTCCAACTTTGGTTCTTTTCTCCAGGGTTGCTGTGGCTATTCTAGGAGTATTATGTTTCCATATAAATTTTAGAATTATTTGTTCTAGTTTTGTGAAGAATGTCATGGGTATTTTGATAAGAATTGCATTAAATTTATAGGTTGATTTGGGTAGTATGGTCATCTTAACTACATTATTTTTTCCTATTCATGAGCATGGTATGTGTTTCTATTTATTTGTATCTTCCTTGATTTCTCTCTTCATTGTTTTATAATTTTTCAGGTGTAGGTATTTTATTTCCTTGGTTAAATGTATTCCTAGGTATTTTGTTTAGTTTTAAATACAATTATAGGTGGGATTAGTTTCTTAATTTCTCTGTTAGTTTGTTATTGGTGTATAAGATTGCAACCAATTTTTGGATATTAATTTTGTATCCTGCTACTTTACTAAATTCCTTTATAAGTTCTAGTAATTTGGGGGTCACATCTTTGGGCTTCTCTCTATATAGTATCATGTCATCTGTAAATAGTGATTGTTTTACTTTTTTGAAAAATTGGATGACTTTTATTTGTTTTTCTTGTCTGACTGCTATGGCTAGGACTTCCAGTACTATGTTGAATAAGAGTGGTGATGCTGAGCATCCTAATTTTGTTTCTGATCTTAAGGGAATTGCTTTTAGTTTTTCCCATTGAGTATGATGCTATTTGTGGGCTTGTCAAACATAGTCTTTATTATACTGAGATATGTTCCTTCTATTCCCACTTCGCTCTATTCCCACTATGCCCATAGTTATAGCAGTAGCTGGTGAAAGAGAAGCAACTGGTGTGCTATGCCAGGTGCTTGGCCTGATGTGTGGCTGTGGGAGCAAAAGGGCACTAGCTGGTAGAATGCATAGTTGCTAGGCCCTAACCACCCTAGATTTGATGCCCACACATGCCAGCTGTACACAAGAGCCTGCTTCTTGCTCATGTGCTTTATTTTCCTTGAATTTGACATCTTAAAGGATTTCAAGGGCTTCACAGGGGTTAACCTTCTCCTCTGAAAGTAGGCCATTGCTGGTGAAGTCATGGTGATGTTAAGGGTCCACGTCATGGCTTTCAGGTACAATGGCTGAATTACTGTAGTGAAGGAAAAAGAAAATAGAAATTCACAATATGTTTAGTAACAGACAGTTGCATATTTTATTAATAGTTATATCTATTGCCAGATTTCTACTTTAAATCTCCGGTCAAAACATGCACACACACTCAAAAGTCAATTATTCAATTATAGATAAGATTCTTTTAGAAAATGAAGACGTCCTAAGTAATAGCTAAATATTAAACGGTATATGTGTTTTATTACGTCAGTGTTGAGTTATATAAGTATGAAGCAAAAAATGTACAACAGTGAAATGATTCTCAAAAATAACTGAAGGTCCATTTATTCAGTTTTGTACATGTTTGAATCTTATAAAAGTCTATGGCTTGGGAAATTAAGTAAAGGGTTAAACAAAAACTTTTTCAATTAATATGGAGTTTGTATTGAAAGTCAACAGAGTTGCAATTTGAAAAGTACTTTCATTTCATGTTTAAATATACAGGTTGCTGACTTCTTAATTTGATTTTATTCAAAATTTATTTTTTATAATATTTTTGGTACTAAAATGCACATAATATATAATATCTTAACAATTTTAACTTAAAGGTAACATCTTAATTTTTAAAAGTACAGTTTATTGCAATTAAGTATAATTCACATGGTTGTGCAAACATCACCTCCAACCATCTGCAGAACGCTTTTCTTCTTAAAAAACTGAAACACTGTATACACTAAAAATAACTCCCAATTTTTCTTTTCCCCAGAACTGGGCAACTACCATTCTATTCTCTGTGTTTAGAAAAGTGACCCTCTTGGATACCTCATGCAAGTGGCCCTATAGTATTCATTTGTGACTGGCTTATTTTACTTAGTATAATGTCCTCAAGGTCCATTCCTATTGTAGCATGTGTCAGAATGTTTTTCTTTTTCAATGCTGAATAATATTTTGTTTTATGTATATATCACATTTTGCTTATCCATCAGTCGAGGGACATATTCGATGATAGGTAAATTGCTTCCACTTTTTAGCTATTGTGAATAATTCCATGATGAGCATCAGTGTACAAATATCTCTTTAAGATTCTTCTTTCAATTATTTTGAATATATATCCAGAATATTAACACAGTAAAAAAATAACCAAGGAAATCATATATCTGACAAGGAATTAAATATCTAGAATATGCAGAGAACTAAAACTCAACAATAGCAAAATAAAAAAAAATAAAAAAATTCAAATGACCTGATTTGATAATGGTCAGAGGACTTAAATAGACATTTCTCCAAACAAGATATACAAATGCCCTATAATGATATGAATAGATGCTCAACATCATTAATCCTTCAGGAAATGCAAATAAAAGACACAATAAGCTACCACCTCACACCCGTTAGGATGGCTACCATTAAAATAAATAACAAAGAGAAAATAACAAGTGTTTGCGAGGGTGTGAAAAAATGGAAACCCTTGTCTACTGTTAACGGGATGTAAAATACAGCCTCTGTGAAATACAGTGTGGCAATTCTTAAAAAAAAAAAATTAAAAATAGAGCTACCTAATCAATTTTTCAAGAACTTTTTTTCAAGAACTTATATTTTACAATCATGAGACTTGTGTATCTTAAAATCAACATCAACAACATAAAAAGTTGATTGTTTCCTCTCTGTAAACAGAAAATAAGATAAAAATTGCTTTTACAAAATTTTATATTCCATGCTTCTTTTAACTAATTTGTTTGAGTAGGATGTAATAATTAATAGAACATTTAACCCCAAAGTAGCCACATCTGTTTATTTTACAAATATTTTTCCTTCTTAACCTTATGATTTGTTTTGCTCTGATATATACTGAAGGTTTTATAAATATTAGTTATTCATGATCTCACTAAATCCCTGGTGTTTAATCAATTCACCAAAAGAAAGAAATATTATTTAAATTATTTTTCTTTGTCTGACTAGAATGGCTCCTTTTATAATTTTTTAATGTTCATGATAATATAAATTAAAATTATTAAAATTTAATTCAACAATTTTTTATTTTGAATGCCTGTTGTTAGCTAGAGAGTAGGCCTGGGTTACCAAAATATAAAAGATATCATCCCTGTATTCAAATAAGGCAGAGATAACAGGGTACCAGATATAATTTATTGTTAGCATGATGTACAAAGTTCTCTTGGAATATAGCTAAGACAATTTAGTTTTCTCTACATACGTCAAGTAAAAGAATATCACATTTGATCTGGAGGAAAAAAGATGGCGGCATGAGAGGAGAACCCAGACACCTACCTGGGAAGGGACTTATGAACAAAAAGGAACCCACAGAGGAAACCCTGAGAAGCACCCTCATCTGAGAGAACCACACAATGTAGAACAACACCCAAAGGTTAGAGGAAAAAGGGGAGAGCAAGAGAGGGAAGGGGAAGGGGAAGGAGCAGTTCGGGGACAGGAATGTGGAGCATGGCCTGGGGCTGGCAAAAACAAAGGGGGATTGGGGGACTATGGTCAAAGTGGAGCTAGATCCAGGGCGGGCTGGAAGCCGAGACCTAGGGAGCGTGGAAGCCCCACAGGAATGTGGACAATTTAACATACGAACTCAAGGGGCTACACGCGGTGCCTTAATCAGATCACGGTACCTAAAGTGGAACAGGGGCTGTGGAGCAGGGTGGCGGCACTTCCTGGCAGGTGGGGTGAGAGCAGGGCACCAGCCCACAGCAGCTTGGCACCCCTGATTCACAGAGGAGATACAGCTGAGCTCCTAAAGTTGACTGTGAGGGAGCACCTTTTGAAGACAGGGCTCTTGTAGTGAGGGCAGCGGCTCAGTGGACACGGAGGAAGCACGCATGGCAACAATAGACATGCTTAGAGTGAATCCCGGTCCTGCAGAGCAGCCAGCTGAGCTGCGGCTGAGCCTCTGCCAAGCCCCGCCCACCTGCACCACTGCTGAGCTACTGCTCTGCAGGCAGGCTCACAGAGACAGTGAAAAAGCAATCCGGCCAGAGGGGAAGAAAAGCCCCGAGCTGCTCGCCCAGCCCCCACTACTGCTGACCTGCAGGCAGACAGGCTCACAGAGGCAGTGAAAAGGTGGCCTGTCCAGAGCAGAAGAAAATAGCCCGGAGCAGCTCACCTGGCCTCTGCTCTGAACCACCAGCCTCCCTGCAGACAGAGGAATCTGCTATTGTGTCTCAAGCCTGCCCTAGCTCCTACTCACACGCCACCTTGCCCGGGACCACATCTTCACTACCATGCCTTCTAACAGCTAAAACTGCAACCTAAAGAACAGCCCCAAGGCACAGAACTGACTGCTTTCCCCCACCCTCCCCAAAATCTCCTCCTCCCACAACTGAGAAGCCCACCTGATAAGAAACCCCCCAGTGGGAAAGCATACTCATGCGCAGAGGAAAAAGAACCACATCACACACAATGCACAACTCAGAATCCAAAGCCCCTCCAGAAGATCAGAGGCATTCTTTAGTAAAGAAGCTTGCACACTTGGAATCAAATCTAAGTGAAACAGAATTCAGAACTGCAATAATCAGGGCACTCAGAGAGTTCACTCAATGCTGGTAAAACACCCAGACACAGTTAAATGACCTCAGCAACAAATTTTCTGAGCAAACTGAGTACTTTGCCAATAAAATTGAGAAGTCAGAGCAGAACCAAAAGGAACTCCTTGAAATGAAAGGAATCATGGGAGAGATGAAAAAAGAACTGACCAGCCTGGGAAACAGGGCTGACCAGCTAGAGGAAAGAATGAGTGAAATCGAAGATGGAAACATGGATATGCCACAGAGGGAAGAAGAAAAGGAAATGAGAATCAAGAGAAATAAAAGAGCCCTACAAGAACTCTCTGACACCGTCAGAAAAAACAATATTAGAATCATAGGGGTACTAAAAGGAAGTAAGATGAAATCTTCTCAGAGTCTACTAAAACAAATAGTGGATGAAAATTTCCCTAGCCTATGAAAAGAATTATTGCCTCAAATCTAAGAGGAAAGCAGGAGCCCCAACTTCCTAGACCCTAGCAGATCTTCTCCAAGGCACATTGTTCTGAAGATGACAAAAAACAAAGACAAGAAAAGAATCCTCAAGGCTGCCAGGGAAAACCAAAATATAACTTTCAAAGGAAAACCTATCAGGCTGTCACCAGACTTCTCAGCAGAAACTCTGCAAGCCAGGAGGGAGTGGACCACAATCTTCAAAATATTAAAAGAGAAATTTCCAGCCAAGAATCAACTATCCAGCAAAATTAACCTTTAGATATGAAGGAGGAATTAAGGCTTTTTCAGACATATAGAAGCTGAGAGAATTCTCCAGCTCAAAACGGGCACTCCAAGAAATACTGAAGAAGGCTATCCGACCTGAATCAAGAAATCAAAATAAATGAAAAGAAGTTGGGACAACAAAAAAATTAAAACGTAAGAAGAAATGGATATGGGATATCCTCATATATCAATCATCACCCTGAATGTAAATGGACTGAATTCACCAATAAAGAGGCACAGGGTAGCAGAATGAATTAAAAAACAAAATCCAACCATATGCTGCCTACAAGAGACACACCTCAGCCACAGGGACAAACATAGACTCAGGGTAAAAGGATGGAAAACAATACTCCAGGCAAATGGCAGGCAGAGAAAAGCTGGAGTGGCCGTACTGATTTCTGATGAAAAAGACATCAGTTTAAAAAAAATAATAAGACATAAAGATGGACATTACATCTTGATAAAATGGACAGTACATCAAGAAAACATGACACACATCAATATATATGCCCCCAATCAAGAAGAACCAAAATTTATAAAGCATCTACTAACAGATCTAAAGGGAGAATTCGATGAAAAAACAATTATAGTAGGGGATCTAAACACCCCCCTGACAACATTGGACAGATCATCCAAGCAGAACCTAAATAAGGAAATTGCAGCTTTAAATAATACATTGCAGGAAATGGACATAATTGACATCTACAGGTCATTCCATCCTAAAACAAAGGGCTATACATTTTACTCTAGTGCACATGGAACATTTTCAAGGATAGACCATACCCTGGGACTTAAATCCAACCTCACCAAATTAAAGGACATCCAAATCATACCAAGTGTATTCTCAGACCACAAAGCGTTGAAACTAGAGATCAATTGCAATAGATCAACTGCAGAGAGAACCACATACACGTGGAGATTCAACAACATGCTATTAAAAAGTAGCTGTATCAAAGAGGAAATTAAACAAGAGATTAAAAAATTTGTAGAAATGAATGACAATGAAAACACGACATACCAGAATTACTGGGACACAGCGAAAGCAGTATTAAGAGGCAAATTTATATCATTACAGGCCTATCTCAAGAAACAAGAAAAACTACAAGTAAACACCATCACATCTCATCTTATAGAGCTAGAAAAAGAGGAACAGAGGTCCCCCAAAGCCAGCAGAAGAAAAGAATTAATAAAAATTAAAGCAGAACTTAATGAAATACAGAATGGAAAAACAATAGATAAAATTAATGCCACAAAGAGCTGGTTCTTGGAAAAAATCAATAAAATTGACAAACCACTGGCTAGGCTCACCAAAGGGCAAAGAGAAAAATCTCAAATTTCCAGAATATGGGATGATAGAGGAGAGATTACAACTGATGCTGCAGAAATACAAACAATCATAAGAGATTATTATGAAAGCCTCTATGCCAACAAATTTGACAATCTAGAGGACATGGACAAATTTCTAGAAACATACAGTCTACCTAAACTGAACCAAGAAGGTTTGGATAACCTAAACAGACCAATCAACAGTACAGAACTTGAAACAATTATCAGAAAATTGCCCAAAGGCAAAAGGCCTGGACCAGATGGCTTTACCAATGAGTTCTGCCAGTCTTTCAAAGAAGAACTAATGCCCATCCTTCTCAAAGTATTCCATAAAATTCAAGAGGAGGTGGTACTACCCAACTCTTTCTATGAAGCTAATATCTCCCTAATACCAAAACCTGGGAAAGACAATACCAAAAAGGAAAACTATAGGCCAATCTCACTGATGAACACTGATGCAAAAATCTTAAATAAAGTTTTAGTTAACAGAATACAACAATGCATTAAAAAGATTATTCACCATGACCAAGTGGGATTTATCCCAGGGGCACAAGGATGGTTCAACATTCGCAAATCAATCAATGTAATCCAGCACATAAACCAAACAAAGGATAAAAACCACATGATTATCTCAATCAATGCAGAAAAAGCATTCGACAAGATACAACACCCATTTATGATAAAAACACTGAATAAAATAGGAATTGAAGAAAAATATCTCAACATAATAAAGGCCATATATGACAAATCCTCAGCAAATGTTATACTGAATGGAGAAAAGCTGAAGCTTATTTTCCTAAAATCAGGCACAAGACAGGGATGCCCCTTGTCACCACTGCTATTCAACATAGTTCTGGAAGTTCTAGCCAGAGAAAGCAGACAAGAGAAAGGAATAAAAGGTATTAAAATTGGGAGAGAAGAAATTAAACTGTCACTCTTTGCAGATGACATGATCCTGTATGTAGAAAACTCTAAAGACTATCAGAAATTTATTACAAATAATAGACAAATACAGTAAAGTTGCAGGCTACAAAATCAATCTCCCAAAATCAACTGCATTTTTTTACACCAACAATGAAACTTCAGAAAGAGAGATGAGAAGATTCATTCCCTTTGCCATTGCAAACAAAAAAAATTAAATACCTAGGTATAAATCTAACAAAGAACGTGAAGGACTTATACACTGAAAACTATAAGACACTCTTAAAAGAAATTAAAGAGGACACAAAGAAATGAAAAAACATTCCATGTTTGTGGATTGGAAGAAGTAACATAGTTAAAATGGCCATACTCCCCAAAGCAATATACAGATTCAATGCCATTCCCATCAAAATCCCACAGTCAGTCTTTCAAGAAATAGATAATGGGAAAGCCGGGATGGCTCAGTGGGTTAAGCACTCGCTTTGAAGCCCCGAGGACCAGGGATTGAGTCCCGGCCCTGGCCCTGTGCGGACCCACATGCTAAACTGGGGAGTTCCCCCAGTTCAGTTCTCTCTCTGTCTCTGTATCTCTCTCTCTCTCTCTCTCTCAAAAATAAATAAATAAATAAATAAAATATTTTTTAAAAGTCCTCTTTAATGTATTTTTATCTTTAATTAGGTTACTACGTGAGTATAGAAAAAAAAATTAAATAGTGCTAAAGGTTAATTATGAATCCGGTAGTATTCCACTCCTCCCACACCCCTGTGCA
>PVKE010032376.1:0-18519 GCA_004027555.1 Craseonycteris thonglongyai
CAGGAGACGTGTTTTCCTAGTACCAAATAAAAATGCTGCTTAAACAGCATAAGAAGAGGCAGAGACTTCGAGTATTCCACTGGAGCACTGTGTAGGAGAGGTGTTAAAATAGCATCCCCCTCCCCTATGTGGTGGCCGTATAAAGTAGATTTACTACTAGCCAATACTGAGCAGGCTTTTCAACTCCTTCTCAGCTCCAAGCAGCTTCTTGTGAAATCAGGGAAAGTGTCACAGCTTGGATGAAGTCACTGGGGGAAATTTAGTCCTTTGGTCCCATGATGCCTGATGTAATCTACCCCTCCTCACTGGTGCTCAGGAACACACTGGGATCACAGGAGAAGGAGGACACAGCAAGTCCTTTTTTCCATCTGGTTTCTCACTGATGAAGTCACTCTTAAAAATATTTAAAAATACAAGAAATTTAGACCATAGTAGTGAGCTTCTTTTATAATTATATTTGTAGAGTATTAATGAGAAAAATGACTTGATTTCTTCTTATTCTTCTTTTTTAAATAAAAGAGCACACATGTGTTTAATCAAAGTTTTTTGGCTATGAGCTGATGAATATGAAGATGCTTTGCAAAACATAAGTTATGATATAAAAGTGAGAATCACATGAAAAAGTATAACATAGAATGGAATATTATACTGCCTTTAGGAAGGACACGTATTGACACAGAGGGAAGTCATACATCAATACCATGTGTATAATATGATTTTAATTTGAGAGGAAAGTACCGCATTGTGTGTGTGTGTATAGTATATGCTCATAAAAATGTTTGAAAGCTGAAGACCAGCTGTGGACAATAGTTACATCTAGGATGTGAGTTTTGGTAGGAGAAGAACCTTTACATTATGAATTTCTATAGTGCTTTAGTATTTCTCAATTTAGAACACATTACTTTTGTTCTTATAAATATTCTTAATATGAAGAATCAATTTAAAGTCAGATATTCTCTATAACTAACTGTTGCATAATTCATGTACGAAAGGTTATGTCATTTATTCATTGATTTCATAGAAATAGCCTATATACTATCTCTGTAAAATGCCATGACGTTAGGTCCAAGACTAATGCACAATCATTCAATTCACTCTTGAGCTAATTTTTTTTTTTAATTTTATGCAGAGAACAAAACACAAAACATAGAGAAGAAAATGGACTCAAGAAACTTCTTGTAATCAAATTCTGGTCCTTCCACTTTTTGGCAGTGTGACCTTCAGTGAGTTACTTAACACTCCATATCTCAGATTTGTCATCCTTCATATGGAGATATTAATAGAACCTACCTTCTAGGGCTGTTATTAGAATTAAATGAGTTAATATTTGCAAAGCATCTAAAACACATGGGAAGTACTATGTCACTGTTCATTAGACAGAATAAATATATAAAAAGTATTTGGCCTCAGGAAACTTACATTTTCATAAGTAAAACGACAGGGCATATAACATAACAGATCAAAGGCATGTTAGCCACGAAAAAAAAAAATAGTGTGATAGATACTTTCAGTAGGTACTCCAAATATCCAGTTTTGCCAATTTGGAAGGCTAAAAAAATGCATAACCAGGCTCCTTTGCAGCTAGGATTGTGGATTCAAAATAGATTCTGCCAAATTGGGTGCACAATTTGGTGAGTAGAAGAGGTTATTATACTAGCAGCTTTCTCACTGTTAGGTTGCAGCTATGTCAGTGCAACGTGACAGCCAATAGATGAGCATCAGCTTCCCGATCTCCCAGCTCTTCTATACGCCTGCATTGCAAGACCTGGGAAACTCCATTCCTGCTTGAAATACCTAGCGTAGCTTCTGTTCACTGACTGAACTCTGACTGATACAAAGAGAAAAAGCAGTTGCTGCCCTTAGTTCATGGAGAAATCAAGGCATCCTGGTAGAATTTAAAGGGCGAGTATATTTCTGCAGCAGGCATCCTGGTGACTACTGTGTAACAACCAATTTGTACTTCTTTTTTATTTATTTATTTCTTTTTGAAAGATTAAGCAGAAGTTTATTGGAAAGAAGGAAAGCTCTCTAAAGAGGGGATATCTGAAAGTAGAATGCCAGCGCTATGACTACAAGCCACTGTTTTTATAACTTTTATTGTACCTAAACCTTTGTTTTTATCTTTCAGTTCACATGCCTGAATGATCCCTTTTCCTTTCTCACCCACCTCCAGGCTTCCTCCCATCTGGCAACAATCAAGATGTTCTCTGTATCTATCAGTTTGTTTCTATGTTGTTTGTTTTCTTATTTTGTTCTTTATTTCCACTTACAAGTGAAACCATAAGACACTTTTCTTACTTATTACACTAAACACAATATCTTTTAGGTCCTTCCATGTTGTCGCAGATGACAAGATTTCTTTTGTGTGTGTGTATGTGGCTTTGTAATGTTTCATTGTATATTTATCTTCATTCATTATCCCATTCAGGGACACAAGGTTGGCTATTGTAAGTAATTCTGCAATGAACATATGGATACACATATATCCTTAATGTAGTGGTTAGTTAGGGTTTCTTCAGGTAAATACCCAGAAGTGGGATTACTGGGTCCTTCTTCATCTCTTGTGATGGCTTTTCTTTTAAAATCTATTTTGTGTGGTATAAGTATTGCTACTCCTGCTTTATTTATTTATTTTTTCCATTTTCATGAAATAACTTTTTCTATTCCTTTAATTGCAGTCAGTGTGTCTTTTGATCTGAAGTATGTTTTAGGCAGCATAAATGAGTGTTTTATTTTCTTATTGATTCAGCCATCCTATGTTTTTTGATTGGAGTTTTTAATCTATTTAGATTTAAAGTAATTGTTAATAGATATGTGGTTATTGCCATTTTATTACTCATAAATTTAATTTTTTTTCCTTTTTTCTAAAGATATCCCTTTAACATTTTTTGTACACTGGTTAGATAGCGATGAATTACTTTATCTTTTTCTTGTCTGAAAAACTCTTTTTTTTAAGATTTATTTTATTTTTTTTTTGACAGAGAGACAGAGAGAAGGGGGAGGGCCCAGAGCTGTCTCCATAGTTGTATGTCATCAGTTTTCAACAAGGTTCCATTCCACACAGGTGGGTGGGGGCTGTGCAAGGTGGGATCTGGGCTGGGGGTCTCCTGCACGGGATGCAAACCCCAGTTCAGCATATGGGTCCATATGGGTCAGGGCTGGGTTTCAGTCCTCAGTTCCTGAGACTTCAAAGCGAGTTCTTAGTTCACTGAGCCATCCTGGCTTTCCCTGAAAAACTCTTTATTTGTCCTTTGTTTCTAAATGATAGCTGTGCTGAGTAGAGTAATTTTCATTGTAAGTCCTTGCTTGTTGTCACTTTGAATATTTTCTGTCAGTCCCTTCTGGCTTGCAAAGTTTCTATTGAAAAATTAGCTGATGGTCTTATGGGAGCTCCCTTGTAAGCAACTCGCTGATTTTCTCTTGCTGTTTTTAAGATTCTCTCTCTGTCTTTAACTTAAGTCATTTTGATTATGATGTGCTTGGTGTGAGTCTCTTTGGGTTCATCTTGTTTGGAACTCTGTATTTCCTGGGTTTGTATGTCTATTTCCCTTGCCATATTTGGAAAACTTTCCATCATTATTTCTTAAAATTTATTTTCCATTCCTTGCTTTTCTCTCTTTACCTTCTTGTACCCCTGTGATGTGAATGTGGGTATGCATGATGTTGGCCCAGAGACCCCTTTAACTATCCTAACTTTTTTGAATTCTTTTTTTCTATTTGTTGTTCAAATTGGGTGTTTTGTGCAATCTTGCCTTTTAAATCACTGATTTGATCTACTGCTTCATCTAATCTACTGTTGATTTCTATTGATTTTCGCTAATGTATTTATTCTTTATTTCAGTTATTATATTCTTCATTCTGACTGGTTCCTTTTTATATTTTCTTTCTCCATATTTATATTTTCTATATATTTTTTGAAGTTCTCCTTAGGTTTATTGAGCATTCTTATAACTAGTGTTTTAAACCGTGCATCTACTAGGTTGTTTGCCTGCATTTTGTTCAGTTCTTTTTCTGGAGCTTTGTTCTCTTCTTTTATTTGCGACACATTTTGTTTTGTTTTTGTTATTGTTTTTTTCCCCCCTCAATTGGCTGCCTGTCTATGTTTCTTTCTAAGTAAATGGGTAAGGCTACTATGTCCCCTGGTCTTAGTAGAGTGGCCTTATAAAGTAGGTGTACTGTGTGTACCCAGTGTTGCAGTCTCTCTGTTCACTTGAGCTGGGTGCTACTCCATATGTGTTCCTGTGTGTGTTATGTGTGCCCTTCTGCTGTCATTGAGCCTTAGTTGCTGTTTACAAGTCAATGAGAGGAATTGATTCTCAGGCAAATTGGTTGTGAGGACTGGCCCTGACTACAGTGGAAGAACTGTTGTGCTGGGGCTGATGCTGTAGAACAGAATTTGCTTTAATAGGACTCTGGTGGCTGGCCAGTGTGCTCTTTGTGTGTGTCATTCTTGGAGATGGATGAGTGATGCTCCAGGTCCAAGCTGGCCACCAGGCATGCCAGCCTCGGGGCCTACTGGGATGGGATCCACTTCAGGCCAAGTTCAGCCACATCCTGTACCCTGCTTATGGTCACCTGGAATGAGCAACAAGTAATCTGTGTATCTGCCTGTGTTATGCTTGGAGGCTCACCAAGGGGCCAAGTTGAAAATCAAGGTTGACTGTAGCTAGTTTCTGGCTTTGGGCTGCTCAGCCATAGGTGGGGGACATGTTGAAGCCAGATGGTGCTTATTTGGGTTTTGTAAACCTTTGAGAGAGGCTGGCCATTTGTATGGAAAAGCCACTGGAGGTGGCTTGAGTGTGCCCTGAATTTGGGTGAAGTGGGGGTCTCAGAATCACTAGGGCAGGGCAAAGAAATGGTGTTAGCCAGGTTGATGGAGACTCAAATATGGCAGCCACCAGCATCTGCAAAGACAAGGGGGTAGGCTCAACAAACAATGGCTTACTCCAGCTCTTCCATCCAGGAGAAAGCTGATCTTGCAGGCCTGACTCTGAAGCCAGACAATTTGGTCCCTCCCCATATATTCCTGGTGTTTTCAAGCTGCTGTCCCAGTGCTGGAGCTCACAGTGAGTGAGTCTGTGAGCAATTACTTTTCTGCATGAGCCCTTTACAAGGATCACCTGAGACTGCCGTCACCCTCCATCTCAGTCAGCCACAATCTCCACTGGGTTCCACAACTAGGAGTGATGGGGACTTCTCTCCTCAGCATTGAAAGGCTAGGCTGGGGAAGCTGGTGTGGGGCTGGGAGCTCTTCTTTTTCTGGGGGTTTGGGGAGACCTCTACAGCCTGGATATTCACACATAGGCATGGGACAAGCCCGTTCCATATATCTGCCCCTCCTACCAGTCTCAAGGTTGCTTCTTCTATGTGTCCTTAGTTGTAAGGCTTCAGTTCAGCTAGACTTCAGGCAATTCTCAATGATGATTGTTCTCTAAATTAGTTGTAATCTTGATGTGGTTGTGAAAGAATGCAAGCACTATATTTACTATTTCATCAACTAGACTCGAAATCTTCCATAGGGATTTTAAGTTCAGTTTAATAGGTATTTACTGAAAGAATAGCATGTGCATAGCACTAAAGGAGTGACAGTATGATTTGTTTCTTTGACTACTGATAGGGAGTCCAGGAAACATAAATCTAGTAGCATCAAAACAGGTATGAATTATGAAAGGCAAATGTGAGCAAATCTCATACTAATGATGTGGCCTAATGATATCACGGCCTAATAATGAAGGCAGCTTCATATCTTAATCTAGGAAGATTTCTGGATCTTATGAAACACAATGTGTTCTGAACAATGAGACTGAGGTTTTTCTGGCTTACAGAGTTTGAGATCATGAAATAAAATTGTGTGGGAGGCCTGAGTGTGTAACCCCCTTCCTGAATCCTTGGGTAGGTAATTTAAGCACCCTGAACCTCATTTTCACTTTAGTACAAATGAAAGTAATGTTAACAATGTTATAGTATTGGGAAGAGTAATTGAAATTACATGTGCAAAGCACTGTTAGTTGAAAAACATACAAAAATATGAAGTACACCAATTTGTTTCTAAGTGGACAGACTTGCTATGTGCAAAGATTTTTCAAGAATTTTGTTTTCACAGGGTGTCAGAAGTGTTTCAGCTAGCAGAAATAAATATGCTAATTGGAAGTAGATGAATCATAATCTGTGTCTTTTTTGTGAGAGGTTAGGTGTGATCTAAACTACGGGTAACTAACAAAAGGGAAGCATGATTAAAACAATTAGTTGGTGGTCCATTCAACGTGTCTCAAAAAGGTACCCTGCCTCTAAATTCTTACCTTCTCCATTTGAATACATAGGTTCACACCATATTTTCTTCACACAATTCTAGGAATATTATATGTTTTTCCTTCTTAACCCGTACACATATTTTTAAACAGTTTATATCTATCGAATCTCTTTATTCTAGGATTAATTTATAATTTTTTTCAGAATTAGAAGTAGAATTGTCCTTAGGTTCATCCACTGCCCCATGCCATCCATTATAAATTATAATGTGCTTCTTTGTTTTCATGTGCCTTCTTAGGAAAATATAGAATAAGAGAAGTAAGAGGAAGATACAAGGATCCAGGCAAGGAGTAGATACCCCAACAGCAGGAAACTGGAAGGAGGAAAGAGAAAGGTCAGGTTGTCTTAGGCTGCATGTGCTTCTTCTGCAAAAGATGTTGCATCTTTCAGAGTGGACTTCTCTGCTGTTCTGGATTCTAATGATAATCACTCCTCTCATATGTAGAGACCAGAGATATGGGAAGCTCCACACTCGTTAAACCTTGAATGCCTGCATTCTTTATTGCTTCCCATCCCCTTTCCATACTTTTCTAAATAGCCCTTTTGTAAGTAAATCTGCTTAGTTTATCTTAATTTGAGTAATCTATCTTTTTTTGTTTGTTTGTTTGTTTGTTTTTTTCCTGGTAAGAACCAACTCCTCAATACTCTCTTTAGATGTGATGGAAGAGTTTGATATATAAGAAACAACTTTATGGAAAGTGAATTCAGAGGCCACAGATGAAAAAACAAAAAACAAAAACAAACAAACAAATAAACAAACAAACAATCAAACTAACAAAAAACTGACATGTGAGAGAACAGAATCAGGGTCTAATTAGAAAAGTGCCCCTACCTTTTAGGTCAGGTACCTCCAAATGTGTGCCCAGAAGGATTTTAGAATGCTTCCCATTTTTTCATTTTCTGAACAAGAGTGTTTTCCAGCCTTCCTTTCTCCTATTATAAACTGGGTATGTGCAGAGAAATGAAAGCTAGATTACTTACCCTTTTTAGTTAATAGGTTAGGGGATCAAAGTCAGCCACGTGAAGGCTTGAGAGAGGCCACTCACCATCACCCGGAGGGCCTAGGCCAGATGCAACAACTGACTTTTGCAGAAAGATGAGTGTGGTTTGTGTATGAAGAAAAGGGAGCAAAAGCCATTTAGAGACCAAAAGGGTAGATGGTGGCAGACACTGTTAGTATCCTAGAATATCTGTCATGTTACCTCTATTTCCTGACTCAACAATTAATTGAATTTTCTAGATGGTTCTGTAGTTTGGTGGGATTGAATACTGGCCAATGGAAGATGAAAGAAAGTGACAGGAACACTCTCAAGCCTATCCCATAAAAACCTCCTTTGTTTAAACCTTATTTTTGTCTCTCTACCCCGTGAATGGATACAACTACAGAAATCCACAAGAAGCCTTTCCATAAAATACAGGTAACCCAAGTCCCTCCCATTAACTGGTATTTGAGATGTGAAAGAGAAATAAACATTTGCCGTAAAGCCAGTGAATTTGGGAGCATTTGTCTCTTAAAGCAGCTGGCATTATTTATGTTAGTGAATACAGTCAGTTAGAACAGGTTCAGTTGCAAAAGGAAAAAGTTGCTGTGTCCAGTCTAGGTCCTCTAGGACCTTCTGGTGATGGTGAGTGACCTGTCAAGCCTCAGTGTTCATGACCTATGAACTGAAAAGAGAAATACCTAGCTTCTATTCCTCCCCACAAACCCAGGTTTCCGTGGTGAAAAGGGAGGCAGAAAAGCAGCAGTAATCTTATTCAGATAACGTAATATTAAATGGGTAAAACCAAAATGGGATTTGTGAACTGACGTAATGTAAAGTCCAGGGGTAAGGCAACCTCTTAGGTATTGCCTGATGCAAAGACCCAATGTCACCAAGACACGATTCTCTGTATCTCAGCTTGGCTAGGTTCTGTTCTCTTAGTACTATTTTCTTCCTTAGATAGGCTTCCCCCCATGAGGATGGCAGCAGCAGTTCTAGAATTCACAGTCTTTCAGCTACCTTGTCATGATTAGGTTCACCTTCAAGAGCCTGAACATGACCAATTTTGACTCAAGTACTTTTGCTGGTCACGAAGAAGGAACAGGTTTATTTAATAGATCCTATCAGGTCTCCCAGAAGGCAAATATGGAGGCCCTTCAAGGGATATGGGATTACAGTGGAGAAAAGATGATTCCTAGAGGCAAGTTAGAGTATTTCTTCTTGTTAAACACAAACATTGATAGTACGTTAAACAAACAAACAAACAAAAAACAACAATAAAAATTACCTATTTCTTATTCATTTTTCTTATATTTTAAATTATTAGTTTAATTGCTAGTCTTATGAAGGGTTTTTGTTTGTTTGTTTTTACTATTTTCATTGCAAATTTAAGCTACACTGAAGGCTAAATAGACTTTTATTAAGAGATCTAAGAATCTTACTGCTTTTTGTGATATTGTAACTAGAGGGAGATGGTTTCTGAATTTCAAAAACTCAGTTTGTAAGCATATTTTAAAAATATTAATGCAATTTATTTGTAAATTGTGAGGGATGCCCTTTCATTTATCTTTTTATAATTTTTATTGTTAAATTTATTGCAGTGACATTGGTTGGTAAAAATTACATAGGTTCCAGGTTTTGCTGTGTAATAAACCAGCCAAATATTGGGTCATTGAATGATTTATGGTATTCTTCATGGTTCTTTGAGTCATCTGCTCAGTTACATGGGGACATTGAGCGATTACCTTTACATGGCCAATCCATGTGTCTTGGGCTTCTCAGAGTATGGCAGCTGGATTCTGAGAGGGAGAATCCAGAATATAGGAGCTCCAAGAGACCTGGATGAAAGTTGCATGGCTTCTCATGACCTGGATTTATAAATCCCAGATCATAATTTCTACCACAGTTCATTTGTCATGAAAGTCACCAAGGCCTACCCAAATTCTAGAGGAGGAAGATGAGACTTCTCAATTTGAGGAGCAAGGAGTTTGCAGCCATTTTTAATGTACCCTTGAGCATATCAGCATCTCTCCAGAAGTAGTATAGAAGTGCCTGAGCGCTGTGCTACATATGTTCACATCTAGACTTTTGCTCCCCATTGATCTTGGGTAAATTTCTCTATCCTGCTGTGCCTTGACATCCGCATCTTTAAAATAGTGATAATATAAGTGCTTAGCTTAAAAGTAATTTAAGAATAGTAAGTATATCACTAAAAAGTGAGTGGTTGAGACTCTGGCAAATATTATCCACTATTATTATCATTATCAGGGTTTGAGGATGATGTTGCAACACATGTATGCTTGACTGTGACATTCTTGCCATGAGTCTTACACGAGCATGTAAAAATATTTATTTATTTGATTTTATTCTACTTAAAGTTGACAATTTTTGATGACTTTTTTCATTTTAAGATCTGAACATCAACATCCCACCTCAAACCGTGATGAAGCTACTTTGATTGCTGTCAGTGACAACTTAAATTGGTTACACAAATGCTTTCTCCATAGGCCAAGGTGTTACTACCTTACCTTTGACTGGTTACTGGCTTGGTGTTCATGTCATACATCCTTTTACAGGGAGCCCAAACTGGTTAATCATACAGGCCAGTGGACCTCTGGTACAAATTTGGTGATTAATATTAGAAAAGTAAATTTTTTTTAAGGATTTATTTATTATTTTTGACAGAGAGAGGGATACAGAGACAGAGACAGAGAGAAGGGGGAGGGCCCAGAACAGTCTCCATAGTTGCACATCATTGTTTTTTCCACATAGTTTCATTCCACAGGTGGGCTTGAGGCTGCACAGGGCAGGAAATGGGCAAGGATCTCGCCCCAGTGAGAACTGAACTGGGGAAACTCCCGAACTGGGGAAACTCCCCAGTTCAGCATATGGGTCAGCACAGCCGGGGCCGGGATTTGATCCTCGGTCCCCAGGGCTGCAAAGTGAGCACCTAACCCACTGAGCCATCCCAGTTTCCCCGAAAAGTAAATTTTTTAAGGCAAAATAATTAACATGCTATATCACATCACATATTGTGTATTTTAAGATAACTACTCTTTAAGTTGAAAGTAAAGGTTTGTTTTGATGTGAAAAAGGAGAAAGTGATGTTTACAGCATGGTGAACTCATTCAAAATTTTTCTTTTGAATAGAAGGTAGTACAGAGGTTGGGTTTCAATAATAAATAGATAATAAAGCCTAACTTCTTTATAACAAGAATGCTATGGTGACTTTTTTTTTTTAATTTTAGGAAAACTGGTTCAATTAGTGATCTTTAATTTCTTTTTTTACTGGTTTTGACAGAGAGACAGAGAGAGACACAGAGACAGAGAGAGACAGAGACAGAGAGAAAACTGAACTAGGGGAACTCCCCAGTTCAGCATATGGGTGCGCACGGGCTGAGGCTGGAATTCGATCCTCAGTCCCCGGTGCTGCAAAATGAGCACTTAACCCACTGAGCCATCCCAGCTTCTCCAAGGTGACTTTTTTTTTTTTTTATCTGTTCTTAAATGGGACATCCCATGAAAATTATCAGGCTATTAGAAATAAACAATATTTTTATTTTTTCTAGAACTCTGAATAGCAGTTACACAATTTATGTATATATATCTCAAACAGAAATTATCACTAAGATAGAAGATATTTTCTATTTCTAGAAAAAAATGTTACATTTATCCAAGGGTCATTGTTGTTTTGGGTTTAAGCTTCCTTTCCAGAGAAGTCTGGAAGGTTTTTGCATCTCAGTCTACAGAAGAGAGTAGTTAGGTGCTGGGACAGCTTAAAAGATTGCCTTTTTGGATCAAGTATAGAAGTACTGTGGGCCTTCTGGGACTTGAGCAGAGCACATTGCTCTGGTCATCTTGACATCTGAAGACGGCTAGTACTATATCTCCCATAAAAGCTATTTTTTCCCTGACTCTTCAGTGGCAGAAGGTCAGAGCAAGTAGTGTCTAGAGAGCTTGTAGATGATCCCTTTTATTTTACAAGTAGAAAAATTAATGCCAAAATAGGAAATTATTTATTTGTGGTCACTTTGTGATAGTATATGGATGTTCTGACTTCAGTATTATTCTCTTTTAGTAAACCAGGAAGACCCTTGAGCAGTCTCCACCCCTGTTTCAATGCAGAGGGCTAATTGTTGGTTGGATAACTACTGTGACCCAGAACATTAATAAAAGATGGTTGGAGAGACAGGCAGTACTCCGCTGAAAGTTGTATATCAGGTCAAAGAACTAGCTGCCATTTGAACCAGTTCTCAGGATGATATTGCTCAGGGACTAGAGTCATATTCAGAGTCCTTTTTCCTGTGAATTGTGAGCTTTATCTTAGCCTTAGGAAAACAAATAGTGCACCAGAGGGTCCTAATATATATAACTTTAAGTAGGACCCACCCCTTCATTAACTCACTCAGGCACCCTTGCATTCATTCACACACAGATGTTGATTCATCACCTACTCTCTGCCAAGTACCACCAGTAACATTCGGAAAGCTACACATACTGCCTCTGTCATCACTGTGCATGAAAAGTGAAGAAATCTTTAACCCTAGTCAAATCTTAAATACACAAATGTTCTCTCCTACTTTCCAGCTTGTATTTTCACTCTCTTAACATTGTGGTTTGGTGAAAAGTTCAAATTTTTAATAAAAACATGTTAGCAACCTTTTTTGTATACTTAGTGATTTTTTAAATTTGCCCATTAAAAAAGTTATACAAAAAAATTGGGAATACCAGGATGGCTCAGCAGGTTGAGTGCTTGTGTTATAACCTGGGGGTCCGAAGATTGAATCCCAGCCCTGGCTGGTGTGGACCCATATGCTGAGCTGGAGTGTGCCCCAAGTTTGATTAGCCAGGGTGAGCTTCCCACGTAGGAGGCTACTGGCTCCTGCAGGCATACTCATGTGGGAGGCCCCTTGCCCCATTGCTGCTCTGCACAGACCTGCTCCCACCTGTGGAGTGAAACTATATCAAAAACTATAGACATACAATGATGGAGACTGCTCTATGCCCTCCCACTTCTCTCTCTCTCTGTCTCAGTCAAAAAAAATAAAAATAAATAAAAGAATACTTCCAATAGCAATAATCACATGAAAAGGTGTTCAATAATACTAACCACAAGAGGAATGCAAATTAAAATTACAATATATCACCACACTTCAAACAGAAGGACTAACATTAAAATATTAATACTGACAATACCAAGTATAGGTGTGAATATAAAATAACTGGAACTCTCATTAGGATGCTAGAAATCAAAATGGTGGGGTTAGCAACTGAAAAGAGTCATGTGGAAGTCTGCTAAGATGGTGGAAATGTTCCATATCTTAATTTGTTGGTGGATACAATGTACGATCAAAAAATACGTGATGGTGAATGCTGCTGATGAGTGCCATCCAGTGGAAAGGCAGGAATCTTCAATGGGAGAAGCGGTGCATCAAATCTTAGTAACAGCGTGTGACAAGTTTCAGCTTGTGTGGTGCAGTCAGTCAGTTGTGAGGTATGGTTCAGAAAAAGTGTGTTTTACGATTTATTTTTTGTTTTTCTTACCATTTCTTTTTTTGACACAGAGAGAGACAGAGACAGAGAGAAGGGGGAGGGGCCAGAACAATCTCCATATTTGTACGTCATTAGTTTTTCATACAGTTTCACTCCACAAGTGGGTTTGGGTCTGCACAGGGCAGAAACGAGGCTGGGGGCCTCCCACATGGGCGGCATGACCCTATGAGCTGGGGCCGCCTACATGGGAAGTGTGCCTGGTGCAGGAGCCAAGCCAGGGACTTCCCACATGGGAAGCTCACCCTGGTGAGAACCGAATTGGGGCACATCCCAGTTCAGCATGTGGGTCCTCACAGGCTGGGGCTGGGATTTGATCCTCAGACCCTGGGGCTGCAAGAGGAGCCCTATGAGCCATCCTGGCATCCAGAAAAAGTGTGTTTTAATGTGTGCCATAACTCATGGATCATGAGCAATGCATTAACATAAGTATCTGTCAAGTAACAACATCATGGTGTTTCTTCATCCACCTTATTCACTGGATCTGGCACCTTGCAACTTCTGGCTCTTCCCCAAACTCAAAATAACAATAAAAGGTAAAAATTTTGAATGGATTAAGGACATTGAAACAGCCACAACAGTACAATTAAAGAAACTTATGAAAGAGGACTTCCAGGATTTCTTCAGAAAGTGGTAAGAACAATGGGATAAGTACATTTGAAGTGAAGGGGAGCATTTTGAGGGGAATTAATGACAATGTGTCTTTTACTGTAATAAATTTTTAAATTTAAACATTCACTGTATTTTTTATCATACCTCATATATCAACATATACACATATAAAATTTATTGAATTGTTCAATTAATTTACACACTTTATATAAGTTATAGCTAAATAAAAAAACAAAAAAGAATGCTTTTATGATTTAAAAAAATGAGCACATCTTCTGTTTCTATAGGTTTCTTTTATAGAGGCTTACTGAGCTATTATATACTTTAGTACTTTTTGCCACATTATCCAGGCACAGATTTCCAACGGACCTGCATTTCCAGTGTAAACACCTGATTCTCCTATACTTTTCTGTGGAGTATGTTGTCTTCTCTTCATAAACATATATAAAGGCCTTCCAATTATTCTACTCACAATGTCAAATTCATGTTGTTTGGAGTTTTACAATTTTGCAGTGAAAACCATGTCAAGAAGATAGCCACTGGTGAGATATTTACTCAGCATGTACAGTGGGTCTGAATAAACTATAAAAAGTGACAGCTAAACAACTATCTACAGCTAAAAGGAGACTTTTCAAGATTGAGGCCTGTTTGCTGAACTGTTGTCCCTTTAGCTACTACATTTAGTCACGCTGGTACTAATGCTTAGTTCAAGGATTCCTAGATTTTTAGAATTGTGACAGCAAATCATACTTAAGTTTACATTTCCCTCTTACTAATGATGTGAAAGTGCTATATAATATATTTTGTTTTAGATTAATTATAATGGAATCAATCATATTCGAGGATTTTTGCATCTCTTGAAACAATTAATGTCCCTTACAGAGTGTTGTAAAACAAGGAATTTAATCACTCACAGCCTTTTCTCGCTTTAGTTGTGCTACAGAGTCAAAGTACATATCTCGGCAGTAAAATTTAGATTCTGTCTCACATTCTTAAAAAAAAAAAAATGTGTCCCATCCCACCAACTGACAGTGTTCCAAGCTATTAATAGCCTGATCCCTGTATACTTGGTTGTCTGGTATTTTTAGAGTCTGAATTAGAGTGCATAAAATTGTTTTGTTTTTTTATCCTCTCTCTTCTTAAAGAAGTAATTATTGAGACTAGATTCTGCCAACAACATCAAGCAAAATAGAATAATAGCTTGGAATTGTTTTGAACTACAATATTACCACTTTCACATTGTCACTACAAGTATTTTTAGCAGTTTATTTCGTGAAAACAAAGTGTTCTATGTAGCCCATCATTACACTAGTTTACGTTTACTATATTTTCCTTAAAATTGCTCTTGTAGGGGGTATAGAATGCATATTTTCTTTCAATAAGGGAATATAACACACTGGAAAGTCAAATCAGGAAAAAAACACTTTGGGAAATGATTACAATTAAAGGTATGAGATTATACACATTTCACTAATTACTGTTTTATTTTCCTTTTATTTTATATATTTTTTAATTATTAAATTTATTGGGATGACAGTGATATCAATTATATTGTTTCCAGGTGTACAATTCTACATTACATTATCTATACATCAAATTATGTGCTCACCACCCAGAATCAGTTCACTTTCCATGACAATATATTTGACTCCTCCTCCCTACTCCCCTCCTCCAACTCTCCCATCCACCTCCCCCCTTACCCTCAAGTAACCACTAAACTATTAACTGTGTCCATGAGTTTTTGTTTCTTTGTTACTTTCAGTTTTATATTCCACCTATAAGTGAGGTCATATGTTTCTTGATTCTTTCCATCTGAGTTATTTCACTTAATAAGATGTTTTCAAGGTCCGTCCATGTTGTCACAAATTGCTGTATTTCATCTTTTCTTATTGCTCAGTAGAATTCCGTTGTATGAATGTACCACAACTTGTTTATCCAGTCATCTATCAGAGGACACTTTGGTTGATTCCACGACTTGGCCACTATGAACATTTCCTTCTAGCAGAAGGAAAGAACTAATAAAAATTAAAGCAGAACTTAATAAAATTCAGAACAGAAAACAATAGATAAAATTAATGCCACAAAGAGCTGGTTCTTTGAAAAAAATCAATAAAATTGACAAACCACTGGCTAGGCTCACCAAAGGACAAAGAAAAAAATCTCATATTTCCAGAATTCGGAACAATAGAGAACAGATCACAACTGACACTACAGAAATACAAACAATCATAAGAAATTATTATGAAAGACTCTATGCCACCAAAGTTGACAATGTAGAGGAAATGGACAAATTTCTAGAAACATGAAGTTTACCTACACTGAACCAAGAAGATTTGGATAACCTAAATAGACCAATCAACAGTACAGAACTTGAAACAACTATCCAAAATCTGCCCAAAGGCAGAAGACCTGGACCAGATGATCTTACCAATGAGTTTTTTTCAAGCATTCAAAGAATATCTAATGCCCATCTTCCTCAGACTATTCCAAAAAATTCAAGAGGAGGCTATACTACCCAACTCATTCTATGAAGCCAATACAGGTATTTCCCTAATACCAAAACCTGGGAAGGAGAATACCAAAAAGGATAACTATAGGCCAATCTCCCTGATGAACACTGATGCAAAAATCCTAAATAAAATTTTAGCTAACAGAATACAACAATGTATTAAAAGATTATTCATCATGACCAAGTAGGATTTATCCCAGGGGCACAAGGGTGGTTCAACATGCACAAATCAATCAATCTAAGTCAGCACATAAATCAAACAAAGGATAAGAACCACACAATAATCTCAATTGATGCAAAAAAAAAAAAAAGCATTTGACAAGCTACAACACCCATTTACAATAAGAACACTGAATAAAATAAGAATTGAAAGAAAGTGCCTCAACATAATAAAGGCCATATATGACAAAAACTCAGCAAATATTATACAGAATGGGGAAAAGCTGAAGCCTATTTTTCTAAAATCAGGAACAAGACAGGGATACACCCTGTCAGCACTGCTATTTGACATAGTTCTGGAAGTTCTAGCCAGAGCAATCAGGCAAGAGAAAGAAATAAAATGTATTAAAATTGAGAGAGAAGTCAAACTGTCACTTTTTACAGATGACATGATCCTCTATATAGAAAACTCTAAAGACTATCAGAAATCTATTACAAATAATAGACAAATACAGTAAAGTTGCAGGATACAAAATTAATGTGCAAAAATCAACTGCATTTTTATGTTCCAACAATGAAACCTCAGAAAGAGAGATGAGAAGATCCATTCCCTTTGTCATTTCAAACAAAAAAATAAAATACCTAGGAATAAATCTAACAAAGAACGTGAAGGATTTATAAATTGAAAACTATAAGACACTGTTAAAATAAATTAAGGAAGACACAAAGAAATGGAAAGATATTCTGTGTTCATGGATTGGAAGAATTAACATAGTCAAAATGGCCATACTACCCAAAGCAATATACAAATTCAATGCCATTCTCATCAAAATCCCACAGACATTCTTTCAAGAAATAGATAAGAAAATCACCAAAATTCGTATGGCACCACAAAAGACCCCGAATCGCCAAAGCTATCCTAAGAAAGAAGGATAAAGCTGGGGGCATCTCACTGCCCGACTTTAATCAATACTACAAAACCTCTGTAATCAAAACAGCTTGGTATTGGCTGAAAAACAGATACACAGTCCAATGTAACAGAATTGAAAACCCAGAAATAAACCCACAAATATATGGACAGACTATTTTCGACAAAGGAGCGAAAAGTATACAGTGGGGAAAAGAAAACCTCTTCAGTAAACAATGCTGGGAAAATTGGAAAACCACATTGAAAAGGCTGAATGTGAACTATGATCTCTCACCATATACCAAAATTAATTCAAAATGGATTAAAGACCTCCAAATAAGACCTGAAACAATAGATAATTGCATAGAAGAAAACATTGGTACTAAACTTATAGATCTGGGATTCAGGTAGGACTTTATGAAACTGACCTCAATGGCAAGGGAAGTAAAAGCAAAAATAAATGAATGGGACTTTATCAAGCTAAAAAGCTTCTGCACTACAAAGGAAACCATCAACAAAGCAAAGAGGCAACCAACCAACTGGGAGAAAATATTTGCAAACAATGCCTCTGGTAGGGGGCTAATATCAAAAATAAACAAAGAATTTATATAACTCAACAACAAAAAAAACAAGCAATCCAATTAAAAAATGGACAGAAGACCTAAACAGACACTTCTCTCATTAGGCATACATACAGCTAACAGATATGTGAAAAAATGCTCCACTTCACTAGCAATTAGGGAGATGCAAATAAAAACCACAATGAGATACCATCTCACACCTGTTAGAATGGCTATAATCAACAAGACAAGGGATAACAAGTGCTGGAGAGGCTGTGGACAAAAAGGAACCCTCATACACTGCTGGTGGGAAGGTAAACTGGTGCAACCACTGTGAAGGCTGTATGGAGATTCCTCAAAAAATTAGGAATGGAATTGCCATATGACCCAGCCATCCCTCTACTGGGTATCTACCCAAAAAACCTGAAAACCTTAATCTGCAAAGATATCAGTACCTGAATGTTCATCACAGCACTGTTCACAGTGGCCAGAACATGGAAACAACCAAAGTGCCCTTTGATAGATGACTGGACAAAGACGTTGTGGTACATTTATACAATGGAATACTACTCCGCGATAAGATGAAATACAGTCATTTGTGACAACATGGATGGACCTTGAAACCATCTTATCCATTGAAGTAAGTCAGATTGAAAGAATCAGGAAACATATGACCTCACTTATAGGTGGAATATAAAACTGAAAGTAACAAAGACACAAAAACTTATGGACACACTCAGTAGTTTGGTGGTTACATGAGGGAAACGGGGGAGAGGGGTGGGGAAGGAGTTGGGAGTGGACACCAGATATGTGGTGATAGAAGGAGAGCTGATTCTGGGTGGTGAGCACATAATGCAATACATAGGTGATGTCATGTAGATTTGTACACCTGGAAACTATCTAATTGTTACCAACCAATGTCACCCCAATAAA
>PVKE010032377.1:0-18523 GCA_004027555.1 Craseonycteris thonglongyai
GAGTGATGGGCACATAATACGATGCATGAATGATGTGAGGTGGACTTGTACATCTGTAAACTGTCTAATTGTTACCAACCAATGTAACCTCATCAAATTTAACAATAAATTAAAAAATAATAATAAAAAAATAAAAAAAATAAAAAAAAATAAAAAGTTGGCAAAGCAATACTAAGTACATTTTAAGAAATAAATATTGGTATTGATAATAAGGACATTTTTTTTTTATTTTTATTTTATTGTTTTTGACAGAGAGAGAGAGAGACAGAGAGACAGAGAGACAGAGAGACAGAGAGAGAACTGAACTGGGGGAACTTCCCAGTTCAGCACATGGGTCCACACAGGCCGGGGCCAGGATTTGATCCTTAGTCCCCAGCACTGCAAAGTGAGTGCTTAACCAAGTGAGTGCTTAACCCACTGAGCCATCCCGGCTTCCCCTGATAATAAGGACATTTTAAAAAGATCAACTAATCAAAGGATCAACTATCAGGAAGATACGTAATTCAACATTTGCATGTTCTTAATAATATAACCTCAAAAATGTACACTCCACATTTTCAGAAATAAGGTAAATTCACAGTCATAGTTGGAGATTTTAATACACTTTACTCAGTAATTAATAAAACAAATAAACATAAAAATATAGAAGATTTGCACAACTAATATAAAAAAGAATATATTCAAATAGCTAAGAAGAAAATTAAACAATGTTCAATTTGATTAGTCAATAGAAAATGAAATATTTTTAAAGATTTATTTTATTATTTTTGACAGAGACATAGAGAGACAGAGTTAGAGAGAGACAGAGAGATGGGGGAGGGCCCAGAGCAGTCTCTGTAGTTGTATGTCATCAGTTTTCAACATGGTTTTGTTTCATACAGGTAGGCATGGGCCAAGCAGGGTAGGAACTGGGCTGGGTGCCTGCCACAGGGGAGGCATGCCCCCTCAGGCCAGGGGCTGAACAAGGGAGGTGGGGAGAAGCAAACTGGGGGTCTCCCACATGGGAAGCACACCCCAGTTCAGCACATGGGTCTGCACGGACCGGGGCCAGGATTAGATCCTCAGTCTTCAGTCCCCAGGGCTGCAAAGGAAGCACTTAATTCACTGAGCCATCCCAGCTTCCCCAGAAAATGAAATTTAAAACCACAATATATAATAAAAGCCTACACACTCACTAGTTTAGTTTAAAAAGACTGACACTAGTACACGTTGGCAAGATAAACTCAACGTGGTCTATGTTGGACAGTAAATTGTAACATTCACTTTGAAAATCTATTTGGCATTATTCATTGTTTGTATATACACATAGCTTATGGTCCAGAGAATTTTGCTCCCAGGACATAACCAACAGAAATGCACAAGTATATTCATCAAAAAATATGCACAAAATATTCAGAGAAGCAATAGATAAGGGCAGTTTTGAACTAGAATGCTCATCTCTGTTAGAACAAGAATATCAAGTTTGGTAAATTCATATAATGATTTGCATCAGCAAGGAGAATGAACAATTGAATAACATGCACAACAACCTGAATGAATCTCACAAGCATAGCGGTACGTGAAAGAAGCCAATTACAAATAAAGTCAAATTGTATTATTTCATATATATAAAATTCAAAAATAGGTATCCTGTAAGTCAGAATAGCAGTTACTTTTGGGGAGGAAATAAATAGTAGTTAATGAAAAAGAACAGAAAGGGAGTTCCTGAGAGGTAGGTCAAATTTTATGTTTTGATCTGAATAATGATTTTGTGGTTATTCAAGTTTATGATAATGTATTCAACTGTACCCTTGGTTTTCTTTTTATGGGATGCTGGGACAGCTCAACAGGATGAGCGCTTGCCTTGTGACCCTGAGATCGAATCCCGTCTCATGCAAACCCACATGCTGAACTGTGGTGCAACTAGCACCCAGCAGGATGGCAATGAAGAATCTCACCGTCCATGCAGGAGGCCCCCAATTCAGTCTGTGCCCTGCGTGGCCCCTCATCTACCTGTGTGGAATAATAATGATGTACAACTATGGAGACTGCTCTTGGTCCTGCTCTCTCTCTCTCTCTCTCTCTCTCTCTCTCTCTCTCTCTCCTTCTCTCAAACAATAGAATAGATTTTTTTAAACAGTTTTTTATTTTATTACCTATATGTTTTAGTGGTCAATAATACTGCAATAAGTATGAATAGTACCAGATGGATACTAGACTAATAGGGGGATCACAGCACAAACTATATGTGTGTCTACCCACTATGCTGTACACCTGAAATTAATATGAAATAATACTGAATATCAAAAAACATAAAGTGTTTAAAATAGCTGTCAAGAAAATAATTATTTACAATATGATGTACATAAGATTGTTGCACAAAAACTTATTTTCCTGACTAGTTTAATTCCATTTTACGAAATCATCACATCTGAGTTTATTTCCAGGTTCCTTTCTTGCAGAGAGGCTTTGGGTACCCTTGCTGGGTCTTCAGCAATATTCTCCATTTAAGGAAGGTCCAATTGAAGACACACCTTTGAAGCACCTTAGAAGATAACAGGGACTGCTTTCTGAACTCTCACAACATCAGACTTAATTATGTAAATTTTATACAGCATGTGTTACCACTTATCAGGTTTCAAAGTCTGTGTTTGGTTGTCCCCAAAAGATCCTGCGGTCCTTTTTCAGGATTTCAGCCTACACAATGTGACCTTACGTTAGCAGTGAGGAATTATTCTTTCTTGCTTTTATATCTGATACCTATTTGTAAATCCCCTTAAAAACTCTTGCTCATTGTATTTTAAGTTTCTCCTGCCATTCACTAGTAGAGGCTAAGAAATCTGTTCATATTTCATCTTTGAATATTTCTTTTCTGTCAGCTTTTTCCTGCTGTACCATCTTATTAGATACCTGAATGATTTTTCTCTTGCTGAATCCAGAATGTAGGATATGTCTGTGTGCACGGGAATACAAGTGTCTGGACAGTCAGAATCTCTCCTGCAGAAGTGATTCAAGAATCTTTAAATTTCTTTCTGGCTCTTGGCTATTTTTACTAGACTATTGTCACTTTCTGTTTTTATGGAAGAAACCACCCCATTTAAAACTATAATTTTCCTATTTATGTTAGATTTTTGTCAGGTTTGTGTTGGATAAACTTTTTCTTCTCTCTCTTTCTCTTTCTCTCTCTTACACACCCACTCCCCATACACTTATATGTGTATATTTTTTTATTGCTTCAAAGTCTCCATCCATCTCAGAGGACAAGGGAAACTTAAATAGATGTTTGTTTTTTAATTAAATAGATGACAAATTGATGATTTTTTTCTAGTGCAAAAGTAAAGTCTATGAAATTTTCATGAGATTTGGACTACAGTTTTCAAACTACTCTTTGAATTTTGCCTAGGTATAAATATGCATCTAAACTTCATTGTTTTCTAGAGCAAAGGGAAGGGAAGAGGGAAAGAGTGAGAATGAGAGGATTCTGGGAATAGCTATGAGTATATTTTCAATTCCTTCCTTGGGAGGAAAATGTATTTTAAGAAATATATTTTAACAACGTGCTTTATAATTTGGTACATTCCTTTGGCTTTAGTATTTTCATTTGAGAAGAGGAAAAGGCCTTTAATAAGGTCATAATGACTGACACGTTCCTATGTAGACATTTAAATCAACATGAAGAGATTTACTGACAAGTCCACATTTTCCAGCTGGGGAGTCAGAAATGTTTGAGAAACAATATACACATATGCTCAGGAAGAGCAGCTCACGCTGGCTAATTCCTGAGGAGTATCCCCATTGATTTGGGCTTCATTTGTTCTGTTCCTTAAAATTTCTCTCTTGTTGAGGATGCTTTTCACATGAGTGTCTCTCAGACTAGACTTAATATATTCGCATTCTACTTAGAAATGGCAAACTCTTCACCATGGAAAGAAAAAAAATAAAGAGGTAAAAAACAGACCAAAGCCCAGTATATTTATGGGCATTTTCCCAGAGAGTTCATCTGCTTTCTTATTTAAAGAAATCTCAGATACATCTATCTTGCATATCTGAAGTAAGCATCTGACCTTGTTCCCAGGGTTTGATCTATAGAACCTGAATTTTTGCAACAGATATCCAGTACCCTCTGGTGTAATAAAACATTTCCTGGTGAAACCAAAGGTCCTGGTGTAATGCATGGTTTTGATTTAATATGTTGACTCAGCACTCTATTCAGTTTTTTCACAGCATGCTCTGTAAGACTTACCGGTACCCCTTTCCCTTGCTAGTCGTTAACCTCATGAGGCAGTTAGAAACAACGGTCATGCCTTGACTAAGGGTTATAGCGTACAAATGTCTGTTAAGCTAAAGATAGCATCATGGCCTAAGTTGTATTTCAGCTCAAGACAAAGCCAAATGACACCTAGCCATGTCCTCAAGACACCAAGACTGAGAAACACAAAAGCTGACCTTAAGACCTGAAATTATGATTTATTACCCTTACCTTACTCATGACCAATCAGCAAAACCCATGACTCCAATCCCCTTACTCATGATGACTTGATTTTGTTCTATAAAACCACAGGTCTGTAAACCATTGAGGAGTTCGGACTTCCTGTTCTCCTGGGTGGCACCGTTGATAATGAAAAAAATGAATCTTTCTCCACTGCAATTCTCCATGTTTAGCATTTGACTCTACTAGCATTGGGTGGATGAACTCTTTCTGATGGGTAACACCAGGTTCTTCTTCTGATTCTTCCTCCCTTTATTTCTTCTACCACTTTGACGTTCCCTTCCATGTCTCCTTCAGACTACGCAGAATTGGTAATGTGGGGTAGGTCTGTTTAAGAATTTATAGACAAAGATTACGAGCTGTGCCAACCTCAGTAGGGGGTTGGAATTGAGTCGAAAATAGCATTCTCCACTCCTTGGTGTTTGGGCTAGAGGAGAGGCCCGTATCTACATACTAAGCATGGGTTTTGCATCACAGCCTCAGTGAAATATTGCAGCCTTGGAAAAAACATAAATTGGAAGCTCATATTTGTCACTCCCTATCTTTTGTTTGTTGGTTGGTTTATGTCCCAATTTTCCCCAAGGTGTTCCAGATACTCATGCCATGTTGCTTCCAGGTCACCAGGCTATCTTACTTATAGATACGCTGACCAGATGTCCCAATTTAAATAGGACAGTATCATTGTTTTCTGTTCTATTTATAATGGTACATCTGGTCAATCTACCTTATGCCCTGTTAGCTCTTTCCTAAATTGGAAGTGTTTTCATGTTCCAGAGTATTTCTGTATTCCTCCACCCTAATTTCTTCAATATTCATTTTCTTCTATCCATTCTCTTACTAATAAAGCATAGGACTGAGTTTATGTAAGTTAATATAGCTCATGTGGGATTCAAATCCAAGCCTTTTTCTCTTGATCCAGCAGATTTCTTTTGGATCATTTCAATATCATATTCTACTACATGAGTTCAGAATGGCCCCTTTTTTTTAAGTCATACTCTCTACATGAATTTATAACGATTCCAATTTCTATTTTTGATGCATATATTTATTGGACCATAATTTACTTTGGCAATAGAAAAATCTGTAGTCTTAGTCTATAAGTGTTCTATATCAAGCGTGTTCGACCTGAGACCCAGAATAGCTTTGAATGTGGCCCAAAGCAAATTTTTAAAATATTGTAAGATTTTTTGCAACTATATTTTTTAGTTCATCAGCTATCATTAATGTTAGTGTATTTTATGTGTGGCCCGAAACAATTCTTCCAATGTAGCCCAGGGAAGCCAACAGATTGGACACCAGTGTTCTATATCATCTCTTATGGGAGAACCTACTTTCTGTTTTAGTTGCTAAAAAACTGTCAAAAGTTTTTCTAGCTGTATCTCATATATAGTCTACTCTAGACAATTGCACTTTTACTAAAGACATTGTCAGCAACAGTAAAAGAAAAGATTTGGAACTGAGAAATTAACCTTATATTTAGAAAACCTGTGAAAGCAATAACTAGATTAACCTGGTAGAACAAGAAAACTATAATTAAAATAATAAAAAATAACTTCTGTTGAATTTTAACTCTAGAAGGAATTTGATCACCATTATTATTTAATCTTATAGTATCTTGGGGACACCAGGTTATCATGACCAGCCAGTAGGAGAGTTTATTGCATGAGCTCATGTATATAAAATAGCTCTACAATGCTGGGAACATTTATGAGGCTTGTTATGTTTCAGTTCTTGTGTAATGGCAAGTCCCTACTTGGGCAGTGGAATCCTGCTGATTTACTACTTATGAGGAATAAATTACAGTTTCAAACTTGGATTCTGTATGGTTTTCTTTGTGTCAGCATAAGTAAACTTAGCTAATAGGGCTATTTCCCATTGCCTATTAAACTGGCTGCAAGTAGAAGGCCTCCTAGCTTTTGAGAAAATATAAGCAAGATGAGAGAATGAACCACTTTACCTGAAAGTGTTTATAATGTTGAGGGCTTTGGGAAGTAGATGTCAAATGCTGCACGTTATCAGCATTTCCTAACACTTACTTTGAGTTTGTATCTTTTATTGTCCATCAGCTAAATAATGTTATTATTGAAGAAGCCATTAGTGCTGGGGACTGAGCAGTTGTTCTTGATGAATTAAATAGGTAGAGATGCCTACTCATTCCAAAATGCTGCCCAGTGTCATCATCTCTGTGTATTATTCTCAATAGAATATAGAGTGATGGCCTCAAAAGATTTGAGAAAAAAGGTTCCATTTTTTTAGTTACTGAAAGGGAAAGTGAAATGCCATTTCCAGGTCTTCAGCCACAGTGATTTCTTGGCACCCACCAATTCCACCATTTCATTTGAAGAAGTAGCTTTTTGGTATTAGTTAACATTCAAGGAATAGTTTTGAGTTTTACAACTGCAAAAGGGTCATTATTTTTATCAGTGTGCTGGAGGTTATTTTGAGTCTGACTATGGAGGGCCGATTCAATAAAATCTCAGCCTGAATCTCCCAGCAGGATGCTCAAACCATGGGAATTCATAGAAGCACACGGGCTTCTATGATACTGAACCAGGGCTGAATTTTCATTTAATCATTCTCAAGAAATCAAAAGATGCTTTGGGATTAAATGGCAAATCTTTTAACTAGAAATTCCTCAGCCAAATGGCCAATTAACATTTAAACTACAGAACTGCATTATATAAGAGTGAATGAATAACTGAAGAAAGAAAATATCTTTTTTATTAGTTAAAAAGGTAAAACAGAAACATGAAGTTATGAAATAAGCATTTTCTCCTAGGATAGGTAAGGTACCACAGGGTTCTGTTGAAAAGGAGAATGAAAAAGACCCAAATTGTTTACTCATAGTTATACTTTTAGCCTTACTTTGCAAAATGAGTTTAATTGAATGATATATAAAGCCATTCTATAATTATATTTTTTAATATCACATTCAGAAAATTACTCAACAACTCATTTTTGTCTTAATATTGATTTTTTTTTAATCAATTATTTTATGTACTGGAAATCAAAAATAATACATTGTACTTAGTAGTAGCCCAGATTCAATTCCAGGTATTCAAAGCACCTTTGGCCTATCAAAACTTCCTTCCCAATCTTCAAGTGGGTACCTCAGGGGCTTGGATGCCAAATATAAGGCTTAGCTTAGGGAAAAAATAAAATAGTTCTGGCATGACTGCACATCAAGAAAACTTAAAAATTTCCAGAAATGTAATTGAAAGTGGCTCTTAAGTAATTATTTATAATATTTTCTCATAGATGACCATTTAATTTTCAGCCACCACCCTCACCAAACTCATTAAGTATGTAAATTGTAAGTGTTGGTTGTTCACCAACATTTAATGATATTGTTATTGTCATGTGTTTGTATACATACTTAAAAAAACACTGAAATTGTAAAGCAAATTAGACAGTTGTACTTTTCAATGTTCTACCTCTCTTTGTTAGTCCCTCACATGGTATCGCAGACAGATTCTGTGACATGGACTTTTGTAGGACGTCATCCTTGGTGAAGACCAGCAGTTGTGGACTGGATGGGATCTGACCAGTTCTTGGTCTGGCAGTAATGTTTACAAAGGGCTGATAGAGTAAGGACATTATAGGCCCATTTTGGTTTTCATTTTGACGAGGAGAGGGTACATTTTGAAGATAGGGGCTAGCATATATTAAATACCCTGCAATGAGTGAGACAGCCCACATACCTTCACACTGTCATGTTAAATGTTCATGTCAGAAAGGCTCTAATTCGTTAAGTCTAAAAATGAAATAATCTCTTTTATGTATAAATACAAAAAAATTTTGCAGAATTTTTAAAAAGATTTATTGTATTGTTTTAGACAGAGACAGAGAGAAAGGGAAGGGCCCAGAGCAGTCTCCGGAATTGTATGTCATCAGTTTTCAACACAGTTTTGATTCACACAGGTAGACGGGGAGCCACGCAGGGCGGGAACCAGGTCGTGGGCCTCCTGCATGGGAGGCATGCCCCCAAGAGTTGGCAACTGAACCAGGGGCCTCCCACATGGGAAGCACACCCCACAAGAACCGAACTGGGAGCCTTTCACATGGGAAGCACACCACTGTTCAGCATATGGTTCCACATGGGCCAGCACCAGGACTCAATCCTCAGATCCTGGGCTTACAAAGTGAGTACAGTACTCAACCCAGTGAGCTATCCCAGCTTCCCCTTCATGATTTTAATATGCTCTGAATTTTTTAACAATGCAAACAAACAAACAAACAAACAAACAAACACTTGAATGCAGACTTATTCAGTTCAGAATTCTACCAAGAGTTGTTTCACATCTTGGAAAATGGAGTTGTTCATGGTATCACAGTTGCAGTATGTGAGTCTCTAATACAGTACACTTGTAACCATTTAAATTTAGCCACATGAATTGAGGTCAATTACATTATGCATCTAGGCATAGGTGTGAAGAGGATCACTTTATAATATTTTCTAGTGTACTGTGCTGAAGCATTAAATAGATATTTTTGTTATAAACGATTTCTTTTTGCTTATGATTTATTTTATAATACATTAGGACATTATAGTCATTGTTTTAAATTATGGAATTTATTGATAAACTTTATTACAAACTTATATTATGCAAATAATAAATTATCAATTAATTTTATTTTAAGAGAGTAAGGGGGTGTTCCAAACTATTAGTTATAAAAAGAGAGGTATTAAGTCTGATAGAACTAAGAATGGTGAAATGTACAATTCTGAGGGGATTTTTGCATTTTAAATACCAACACACATGGACGTACTCACACATGCACATACACACACACAAATATGGCCTGAATTCTGAAATAACATGCCTATACTTTTGAAATTGCTGATTTTAATACTTTAGTGAGCCGTGACATTAATATGAGGTCTAACAATTAAGTTTGCAAGCTTACTACTGTGTATTTACCTTGGCAGCACTGTACAAACAACTCAGTGAGGTTTCATAACCTTGCTATATCAGTGTCTCACAGCTGTTTTCATGTCAGTGTGTTGTGGTGTCTTGCTGAGTGGGATTCATTATTGTTGCTGCATGTTTTTGTGTACCATTGCCAGAATATCAGAGCTTGAATTAAAACAATGAACATACGTTAATTTTCTTGTTAATCTTGGCAAGAGTGAAAATGAAATCAGGGACAAGCTAGTCCAAGTTTATGCTATGAAGAAAATGGCAGTGTACAAATGGGTTAAACATTCTTCTGAGGAGAGAGAAAGCATCTCTGATGAAGAGAGGTCATGGTGGCCAGTAACAAGCAAGACTGACAAAAACATTACAAAAACTCATTGAATTGTTCATCAAAAACATTGGCTGACTATGAGAAGTGTAGCAGACCAAGTAAACATTGATAGAGACATAGAAAAATCTTCAATGAAAATGTTGACATGAGAATGGTGTGTCCAAAAATGGTCCTGAAGGAGCTCACTGGTGAACAAAAGCAAAGAAGACTTGAAGTTTGCCAAGACATTTTGGAGAGGCAAGATAATGTTTTGGGCCATGTTACTACTCATGATAAAACATGTTGTACCAATGGGACCCTGAAACAAAGCATAAAAATACACAATGGAAGTCAGCCAGTTCTCCATGACTAAAAAAGTTCCATCAGTCCAAATCAAGAGTCAAAATGATATTGCTAACCTTTTTTGATATCAAAGAATTGTTCATTATGAATTTACACTGGACAGTCAACCAAGTTGACTATTTGGAAGTGCAAAAAATGCTACATGAAAAAGTTAGACAAAAATGACCTGAACTTTTTGCCAACAATCATGACTCTTACATTATAACAGTACACCAGCTCACATAGCACATTCTGTGAGGAAGTTTTTAGCCACTCAACAAACAACTGTATTGGAACACCCTCCCTACTCACCTGATGTGACCCCCAATGGCTATTTTATTTACCCAAAGATAAAGAAAATATTGAAAGGAAGAAAGACATTTTGATGACATTCAAGACCTCAAAGGTAATATGATGATGGCTCTGATGGCCATTCCAGAAAAAGTTCCAAAATTGCTTTGAAGGTGGACTAGGCACTGGTCGGTGCGTAGCTCCCCAAGGTGGGTAAGGTGATCATAGTGATATTCAGCAATATGGTATGTAGCACTTTTTCTAGGGTGAGTTTGCAAACTTAATTGTCTAACCTCATATATGTGTTTAATCGCCTTGAAATTCCTTGAGCCTTTTAAACCTGTCCATTGATATAATTGGGGCTTATTATTTCTTCAAAATATGTTTTCTGCTCTAATTTATCTTACCTTTGTTCTAGGGACTCCAAATATATGTATGTATATACACACACACATATATGTGTGTGTACATATGTGTGTGTGTGTGCATGTGTGTGTATGTGAGAGAGAGAAAACACTTGTTATCATCCACATGTCATTGTGAATCTGTTCATATAATTTTTTAGTATTTTTGCTCTATGTGCTTTAGTTTCAGTATTTCCTACTACCATAGCTTAAGCTTTTCTGGTACATTTTAATAGAATACCGTTTACTACAAAGCACATCCAGTGTTGATTTAATTTCAGGTGTTTCCTTTTTCTTAAGCTCTAGAATTTTTATTAAATATTTTCTATAGATTCTATTTTTAGTCATACTTTTCCAACCATTTTCTCTTGTGCTGCTATCATCATTTCCTTTTTCTTTAATATTTACAACACGTCTGTCATTTCTAAGTTTATTTTAATGACTTTTTAGAAAAATCTTTCCATGATTATAGGTCACATTTTGTTTTTTCTCTGTTTAGTAATTAAAATTATGGGGATTCTGGGATACCTTGGCAGGTTGAGTGCTTGCCTTATAAAAATAGGTCCAGCGATGAAAACCCAGGCCCCAGCCTATGCAAACCCATGTGCTAAATTGTGGTGCAACTGGTAACCACCAAGATGACTCGGTGGCGAACATTCTTGCCTTTCATGTAGGAGGCCCCCAGTTTGACTTTGGTCTCACATGGCCCCAGATCCACCTGTGTGGAATGAAACCCTATCACAAGTAATGATGTACAACTATGGAGACTGCTCTGGGCTCTTCCCCCTTCTCACTTTCTCTCTTCCTCTCTCAAACAATAAAATGAATCCTTAAAATAAAATTACGGTGCACATTGTGAATGCTACTTTGTTAAAACCTAAGATTTTTTTTTACGTAAGTACTGGTTTTTCTTTTGGCCAACAGTCAATTTACGAATAGTTCTGCTGCACTTTTCACTAATTTTTAAAGCTTTATTAGGGTACATATAAAGTTGTTCTTATAGAGCTGGAGTAGTCTAACTTTTCATTTGAGGCTCTGAGGTCTCCGATGCCTGGTTTTTCTGTGAGATTTCTGTGTGATATTTGTCCAAGAACTAAAGAAAATGTGTTGTATATTTCCATGGTGCTCTCAGCACAGTTTTTGTGTGTGCTTTTCTTTATCCCCAAAATTTCAGCCTTCCTACTAGCACCCCTGAACTATGATTTGTGCCTACTCATACTCTTCTTTGTTTGGGCATAACATCTCTGCATTGTTTCTAGAAAGTACCCTGGGGAGAAAGCCTGGAGCAATCAGGAAGCTCATTTCCTGTCTTTTCATCTCTCAAGGGTAACAGTCTGCACTCTCTACTCTTCTTTGAATACTTGTTTAGGGTGGGAGGGTTATTCTGATATGTTATTCTGTCATGGCAAGAAGCAGAAGTTGCTCCTATTAAGATTTTAATGGGTACTGTAGTTATTCTTGCATCATGTCCCAACTTCAGTGCACCCTCTGCGCCTTGCTGCCCCAGGGTCTGAGAGTTGAGTCCCAGTCCCGGCCCATTCAGGCCTATATGCTAAATGGGGTATGCTTCCCATGTGAGAGGCCCCCAGTTTGGTTCTCACCAGGGCAAGCTTCCAATGTGAGAGGACCGGTGTTCAACCCCCAGCTTGCAGGGGTGTGCCTTCCACGGGGGAGGCCCCTGGCCTGGTTTCCACCCTGCATGACCCTCAGTCCACCTGTGTGGACTGAAATTATGTCAAAAACTAATGATGTACAACTATAGTGACTGCTCTGGGCCCTCCTCCTTCTCTCTGTCTCCCTCTGTCTCTCTGTCAAAACAATAAAATAAACTTTAAAAAATAAAAAGACAGCACAGGAATTTTAGGAGTAATTTAAAAGACCTTAAAATTCATTGCACAACCTCACTATCTTTCATTCACCAGTTCTTTTATGTTCTGCAACAATCATGAGAATACCTGGTTTACTAATCCTCTGTTCTTCCCCCTGGTAGTCCAAACCTTTCTATTATAATCGGAAAGCATGTGAGAAACTGAGAATCATGAAGAAAACCATCACTGACAATCATTTGGTAGTATAAGTATTTATTAGGAGTCAATTGGAACACTCTTTTTAATCTTTTGTGTTGCTTTGCAGGTTGTTATTCTCAATAGCTACTAAAGTCCAACTTTAATCATTTTTCACAGTCATACAGGTAGAGTTAATATTACTGATGATTGTGACAGCTCAGTGGTCACAAAAACCTTGATGAGAAAAGGTCAATACAAGAGAACAGCCATGTTCCATGTAAGACGTGTCCAATTAAAAGCCTGCTGCACATGAAAATAGAAGTTTTTTCTTTAATCTATTAAGTGTACTTTTTTTTCCTCTTTTTAAGATTCTTGATCTTATCAATAGATTAAAAAGCTAGAAAAAGTGTTGTAGCTTCATATTACTTAATATCCAGAAAATAATTGAGCTGACAGTAAGCAATTTTTTAAATGACCCCACTCAGTTGAATTATTTAGACCAGGGGTATCCAAACTTATGGCTTTTCTGGACCACATTGGAAGAAGAAGTTCCTTGGGCCACACTAACACTGAATGATAGCTGATGATCTAAAAAAAAAAAAAAAATCTCATTATGTTTTAATAAAGTTTATGAATTTGTATTGGGGTGTATTCGAAACTGTCCTGGGCCACATGCAGCCCATGGACCGTGGGTTGGACAAGCTTGATTAACAGATTTTTTCCGCTGCTGTATGATTCTCCCCTTCATCTGTTTGAACATTTTGCTAATTCTCACACATGTATAACTTCTAAGGTCTCTTTTCTGTTCTTCTACTCCAAAGAATAATACAAAATCACACAGATCCTGCCCATTCCATTTGTTTCCTTACTTACGTGTGACTGTCCTTATTTAGTCAGCTCTTGTCAACTCTCTTAGAAATTCTGTACAGCAATTATCTTTAGACCTAAACGATCTCCTGAATCCCGAAGTCACATTATCTGCTACTTACTAATATATAAACTTTGTCGTGATGGATGTTATGCTACAGTTATTGCAAGTCTTGCCTCTCAAAGATGTTGTTGTATCTTTACATTTTTCATGATAACGAGGTGCTCATGTTGACCACTGTTCCCTAGAATTATTTTCAACTGCAATTATTCTAGTCCTCTCCATAAAGCACTTCACTCAAATTTACACCATATTTAGAATCCCATGATTTACATCTATCTGGAATTGTGAATTCTGCCATTTGTCTATTTTTATTTTATTTATTTATTTTATTTTATTTTATTTTTTTTGAGTACTGCTGGCTGCAAAAGAGACATACTAGTGGGTTAATATGTTATTTCTGCCGAAGTGAAAACTATTCTTATTTAACAGGAACTTTGTGTAGATAAGGAGTGACTCGCCTCTAGAGAGTTTCTGACTGAGTGACAGGCTGATAGAGCTGATATTTTGGGGCTGATATGATTTTCAGTACCCCACAAATCACACTGTATAAGTGGCTGACAACTTTATCTATGTCTGGGAGAGAGCATGGCTGATTCATTTAAACACAAACTGTGCACTCACTCTCAAATGTACCCAGGCCCTTCAATTATTTGAAGGTGAGGTTTCTAAGAACAATAGGTAATCAGAGCTATAGGGTTTACCTGCTTTCAGTTCCACATGAAGCTGATAAGGGCTCAGCAATTGGCTGAGTCTGGATTTATATAAGATAATATTTATTCCAAATTATATCTTCAATTTTGTCTTGATATATATAGAAATGTTAATGAAAAGCATAGAGAGGAATCTCTAGTAACCCATTAGCATTTTAATATTTTTAGACTCCTCAATTTCCACCTTAATTGTAACTTTACCACTTTCTCTAGATTATATGCCCAGTTTCACAATGAAAATAAAAATATTTTATAGTAATAAGGCTTTAAAGCCCTGATATGGGGAAAAGACTAGACCCTCAATACTGTACTATATAAAACTAAGCTTTCCCACCTGGTAGAATTCCTCCTTCCCATTACAAATTGAAGACATGTTCTAAAAACACCTTTGGATTAGTGCTTTTCTTTTGATCAAAGAAATGGAGTGATGCTGATGGTTGTTGAATCTTCTCCATTCCACCAGGTACATATTTCTTACAAAAAACAACAACATATGCTCTCTCTTTCTCTCCCCTCATAATAGACTTTTGGTAGCTAATACATCGTGTAAAATAATCTTGGTAACAGTAGTCAGCAACTTAATTCAGAAAACACAGGCAATTTTTCTTTTAGACATGTTGAAGACAATTTTATATAAAAATAACACCCCAGAAAATGGATTGTGGTAGGCAGGTGTTGGCACTCATAACATTAAAATAGGTCAAATAAATCTAATTGGCTCACCCTGTTTTGCCATAGTCCTAAATCTTGGGTCAGTTTTATTGAAATTAGAAAGGTAGATTTAGTGAGCTATAGATAGAAATTAATATGCAACAGTCCCTTAGGCAAATGTTTCAAAAAATATTTGTTTCAAGAATATTTCAGGAAGTTACTACAGAGTCTAAAAATAGAGCCAAGTACATGAAAATATGCCCCATGAACAGAAATCAAACTAACATATATAATTGAACAATATGAACAAATGCCAAGATATAACAAGAATACACAAGCACATGCACTCACACGTGGACGTATATAGTTTTCATTTTAGTATGACTTTATAAATTTTTTTTTTAAGATTTTATTTATTTACTTATTTGTTTATTTATTTATTTATTTGACAAAGACAGAGAGAGGCAAAGAGAAGGGGGAGGGCCCAGAGCAGCCTCCATTATTATACAACATCAGTTATCAACATGGTTTCGTTCCACACAGGTAAGTGGGAGCAGAACAAGGTGGGAGCTGGGCCAGGGGCCTCCCTTATTGGAAGCACAACTCAGTTCAGCACATAGGTCTGCATGAGCAAGGGCCAGGGTTCGATCCTTGGTCCCCGGGGCTGCAAGGCAAGCACTTAATCCACTGAGCCATCCTGTCTACCCCTGACTTTATGAATATTGAGGAAAGTTCAGTAAAGTTATAAGATACAGTCTTATTATTATAAAAGGAGTTTGGAGTTTGGTTTAAAATATGAAATTATAAAAGACTATATATACATCCACAGATGAGAGAAAGTATTTTATTAAGACAGTTATAATTCCATGAGTATCCAGATTTCAATAGGTTTTTTGATCTTATGAAAAAGGTATTATTTACTATCTCACTCTCAGAAGAAAAAAATGAATAGACTAAAATGTGGGTAAAATATGAAAAATAAGAAAGAAAGAAATCAGAATAAACAGATTAATTTATTCATTCAGTCATTCACTTATTCAGTGTAGTTATTGCATACTCTCTATGTGCTCGGCACTTCACGTCATCCATGGAGCACCTAAAAATTCTAATAATAAAGGGTTCGTAATGAGTATTTATTTTTATATTGAAAAATGTATTTATGTGCAATTCATGTTTTTTTCATTATAAATTCCATTAGGAAATAAAGTGTATTTTATATTCCTCAAATGTTGCAATTCTAGGGACTACATAAATATAAGGCAAGTCTTCTTTTGCAAATAGTGTAAAACCAATTTGGATAGACAAGATTAGCACAGATTCAAAAGAAAGAGAGAGAGAAAGGAGAGAGGGAGGGAGAAAGGGAGAAAAGAAAATCCCAAGAAATGAAATTTAAGTATTAAGATATATATTATAGTTTCTACACCATACCATGCATCCTGAAGTCATGGAACGAGGGATTTCAAAAAATAAGCTGGGAAGTGATCTGAGACATGAGAATGTACTATACAAGTGGATGCAATTCTAAAGTGAAAGAAAACAATGTAATAGATACAAAAGGAAAAATGAAACATTTGTGATATTTTAAAATGCACTCCTTTTTTAGGAGTAGGGAAATATGTTTGAAAATAATATGTGTTGGGCCTTAAGTAACTGTGTTAAGAGTTTGGATTTGTTCAAAAGGAGCAACATATTAAATTTATTAAGGAAGAATCTCACAAAAATATGCGAACTAAAATTAAGAAGAAAAATCTTGCGGAAGCCAGGCGAGCTTAGCAGATTTAAGTGCTCACCTTTGCTGCCTGGGGTCTGAGGATTGAATCTCTGCCCTGGCCCTTGTGGACCCATATGCTGAACTGGGATGTGCTTCCCATGCGGGAGGCCCCAGTTTGCTTCTCACCCCCCAGGTTGGCCCCTGGCTCCAGGCAGCATGCCTCCCGGCAGCATGCATCCCATGTGGGAGACCCCCAACCCAGTTTTCACCCTGTGTGGCCCCCGCTCACCTGTGTGTAATTAAACATGTCAAAAACTTATGACATACAACTATGGGGACTGCTCTGGGCCCTCTGGCTTCTTTCTGTTTCTGTCTCTGTCAAAAACAATAAAATAAATCTTTAAAAAGGAAAAGTCTTATTTAACATAGTGCTAATGGGAATGCCAAAAAATTAGTATTCAATGTAATTGTTACATGTTTTGTGAAAAACCTAATAGTTGGGAAATACTGGGTTAAACAAAGTTGGGCAGATTTTCTTACTGTAGAAATCCCTGGAGCCTTTAATTTTCAAATACATTTTTGAATCTCCAACCATGGAAAAATGTATGCACCATTTTTATATTTATTTGATCATGGGACATAGGAACACAGTTTGAGAAACACCGTTCTTGGTATCGATTAAAACATTAAGATTGCAAGAATCTTCCAGGTCATTTGTTGTAACCACCTATCTGCTCTATCAAGGCCATCTGGTCCTGTGAACTTCATTGAGCATTCAGAGATAAGACTCTCCAATGATTACTTGGTTATCTCCCAGGATAAGCTTTTGTATCATTACAGGCTCTAATATTAGAAGTTCTTCTGTGGGTTTATCTTTCTCTAATACTTAATCACATTTCTAGTTCTATTAATATCTCTCAAAAAACTTTTGGTACATTATTCAAATTCACATCATTTCATTTAAACTTTAGATAAATAGTTGCTGGAAAATTTGTTCTGAGTGATAATATTTGACCAAATTAATGAGCTGTAGTCTACTCAACCAGTATAATAGTGTGGACAGTAAGTTTATCTGGGCCTTTGACATAAAAAATGAAGTTCAAACTTCCCCTTGCACTTTTATCATTATGTATTTAGACACAGCCAGAAAGTTTATTTCTAATGACTGTTGAAAATATGAGCAATTCTAATTCCCAGATTCAAGGGGTCATAAGTACTCTTATTTAGCAATATTTTTCTTCCCAAAATAGACTCTGTTACATGGCTTCCCGCTGTAGTGAGGACAAATAGGTCATGGCTTAGCTTGTTGTTTGTGAGGGGGACTGTGGGACACCCTCTACTGGTCTCTGTCTTTGTATTTCACTTTCTGGCCCCACAGGAGTTTGAGAGATAATCTAATTTCACATATTTTTGCTCAGAAAGACAGAATATTTATGCACTGGAGTTTCATTTCTGTTTAAGGCCCTCCTTTTTTTTTGACACACAGAACATTAAAAAAATAGTGATGGAAGTAGTGATTATCAAAAACAGAAAAATATGTCATCTCAGAAAAATAGACAAATGTGAACTCCATAAAATCAGGTGCTTTTTGGTCTATACTATTTTGAATTATTACATAATTGGTCATAAAAGGTCACTATTACTACCTAATACATGGATAAGTGTTTTATTATGTGATGATCACAATTTGTAAAAAGATTCATGTATTTGGTAATCTAGGGATTTTGTATATAGTTCATTTTAAGAATACCAGAGTGAAAGTAAAACAAAGAATATCTGG
>PVKE010032378.1:0-18521 GCA_004027555.1 Craseonycteris thonglongyai
AAAAAAAAAAAGTATAAAGGTGGTTGCCAGGGACAAGGGAGAGGGACCATAGTTATTGCTTAATGGGCACAGAGATTCAGTTTGCAAGATGAAGAGTTCGGAGGTGGACGGTGCTGATGGTTGCACAACAGTGTGCTTCATATTAATAAACTACATTTTAAATGGTTAAGAAAAGCTATGTTTAATAAAATTCATAAGAAATAAAATTAAAAAGTCAAGCCTCAGCCACATTAGTCACATTTCTAGTACTCAATAGAGACTTATAGCTAGTGACTACCACATTGCACAGCACAGAACATTCCTGTCATCCCAGGAAGCTCTGTTGAGCCAGGCTATATATAGAAGCCCAGTTCCACCTCCTATGAGCTGTGTCACCTTGTGTAAGTTACTAACACTCTCTGAGCCCCTGTTTCCTCCTTTATGAGATTAATCTCACAATACGCACCTATCTCATATGATTGTTCTGGAGCTGGAAATAAAATAATAAATGTAAATTACCAGGTATAACTGTCCAGCCCAGAGCAACAGCCTGATAAATGGTAGGTCATATCACTGCTATCATGACTTTATGAGCAGCCATTGGAAAGGTTTCTAATGGGATGGACAGCCTGCACTGGCCACTACACTTCAGTTGCAGATTTCAGAGCTTACGTGTATGTAAGCGGCTTTATTTGCAACAGGAGAAGCCAGCAGTGCCATTCCAAAGCAATATCCAGTTGCTAGCAGGCCAGAAAGGTGGCGTCCGAATCTAGAAGCAGTAAAAGACTGCTAGTAAGGCTACAATTCTTACGGTCAGCCTCATTTTGTGGGGGGGTTCTTTCTTTCTTTCTTCTCTCTCTTTAAAAAAACAACATTAATGTCATAATCTCTGGGATGTTCCATTATGTTAGACTCAAGGCTTCAGTGTTTTTTATCTACAAAGATGCCCAAGAGATCTTGTAACTTTCTTACAAACCTCCCCCCATAAAGAAAACAAAATCCAGCTCAGCATATTGCACAACCCAGAGACATCCTCCCTACTGAAGGCCAGTCATAAGGGGAGATGGGGGGAAAGAATGGAAAGAAGGCTTCACATGTAGCATTTTCTTCAGACTAGTTAGGAAATAGAGAGTCACTGAATGTTTTTGCGCTAGGGTGACGAGGCTAGAGGGGTGCTTTAACAAGAGAACTAGCAGCTGGCAGAGCAAGGACAGAAGTCAGGTGGAGCAGTGAGAAGACTGGAGTCACACCCAAGTGAGCCATGCTCAAGCTTATGCTCATGGTGGCAGTGGGCAGGGCTGGGGACAGGAGCATGGCGCAGTAAAGCTAATGGGACTGGCAGCAGAGTCAACATTGGGAACCAGGGATAAAGAGCCCAGGCTCCCAGCATCGAAGTTGCATGGCATGCTAAGACATTATGTTCAAGTGGCCAGTTTTTCCCTTCAAGTCCTCTGGTGAAGCAATTCCATTCTTTATGTGGACTTTGGACAAAGCAAGCTCTCTGTGGGTGATGGCTCAGAAGAGTCAGCTAAAGTGTACCCTTCCTGATCTACTCAGGCCTTCTGGGTGGATTCCAGACTTCCTAATGTTCTGGACGAATAACATTTTTTTTGACAGAGAGAGAGAGAGATACAGAGAGACAGAGAGAGGAGGCAGGGCCCAGAGCAGTCTCCATAGTTGTATGTCATTAGTTTTTTGATACATTTCATTTGACAGGTGGATGCAGGGCCACGCAGGGCAAGAACCAGGCCGGGGGCCTCCCGCATGGAAGACATACCCCCACAAGCCAGGGGACCCCAACATGAGAAGCTCATCCCAGTAAGAATGGAACTAGAGGCCTCCCGCATGAGAAGCACACCCCAGCTTAGCATATGGGTCCACACGGGCCGGGGCCAGGATTTGATCCTTGGGCCCTGGGGCTGCAAAGTGAGCGCTTAACCCGCTGAGCCATCCTGGCTTCCCCATAACATTTTTAAGTAAATGAAGACTCCCACAGGAGTTGGACAACATTGACTTTGTCAAAAAAAAAAAAAAAAGATGTTACACTACAAATGCCATGTCCTATCTTGATCATTCATAAAAGAGAATTTATCACTAAGAAAAGTGACAAAGGCCATAAGAGAATAAAAAAATGACAGTTCTATAAAATAGAAAAGGTTTAGCTATAAAAAGAAAAAAAGAAGAAGAAAGGAATTCACTACATTTTCACTTTTCTTCTGTTTCACTGTGAATGAGAAGGAATTTTGTCCCACACAGGCAGTGGTCCATGAGCCTGGTCTGTGGGACCACTGGTTTATGTGACATTCCAACATGGTTCCCTGTGTGGTTTGGGCTGTTGGAATCATCCCGATGGCCACAAATCCAGATGCCCAGCTCCCAAGAGCAAAAACAATGCTTGAGGTTTCTGGTGTGGATGTGCCCAGCATGGAAAAGCAGGGTACAACCAGTCTTTTCTGGCCTTCTTAAAATGAGGGGATGCTGGGATGGCTCAGCAGACTGAGTTCTTGCCTTGCAACCACGAGGTCCCAGGATCGAATCCTGGCCCAGGCCCATGCTGAACAGCGGTGCAACTGGTAACTACCAGAATGGCACCAGGGGTTCTTGCCTCCCATGTCGGAGGCCCCCAGTTTGGTTCCTGCCCTGTGCAGCCCCACATCCACCTGTGTAGAATGAAACCATGTCATAACTAATGATGTACAACTATGGAGACTGTTCTGGGCCCTCCCCACTTCTCTCTCTCACCTTCTTTCAAACAATAAAATAAATCATTTTTAAAAATGCAAGTGATAAGCCACAGAGGATCCTAGAACAAATGGTCTCATATTGATATTTTCACATTCAATAATTTCATATTTAGTCTAGCAGGTTAGTGATTTTTTTTTCATAAAAGGAAACTGCAGCCAGAGCTAATTGCTCAATCTGAAATATATCTGGATATTGTTTAGATGTTGGAAAGGAAACGGTAACATTGTGGAGTTTTAGCAAAGAGGAGGGCATTATTTCAGAAAACAAATAGACGTAAGTTAATAGAAAATGTAACTATGATTTTCAAAGCTTTGGTTTACAGTCGAAGAAAGAGCATCCTATCTTGCACTTTCCTTGACATCTTTCTTATTTAATGCAAAATGAAATTCATCAGCACAGGCTTAATCCTTCCCCATTCATTGATTTCTTAGCGAATCAATGGCCATTGTAATCTGAAAAAAAAATAATAATAACACCCGTTTCTATGAACCTTTCCAAGTGAGGCCGTGTTCAGCTAAGCTTAATAAAGCGAAAACAGCAAGGACCATCTGGAAAAGACTTCCGGAGTCGCAAGATAGTGGCAGCCTTTGCCCAACCTGCTATAAATAAGTGTCTCAGGGAAAAAAACACACCCGATTTTCAAATCTGTTTTTACTTAATACAGCTGCAATAGAGTTTATTTAGCATTTCCATATAGCAGGAAGACTGTTTGCATTTTTATGACAGGAGTCTAAATGTTTTTCACAGCCATATCCACTGCCATTATTTTAAGGAACAACACACCACGTGGACCTGTTTGCTTCTGCAACACACAGCAGTGGTCCTAGTGGCCTCAGCACCACAAAACTGGCCCCAAAGCCCAGATTTATGACCCCGTTTCCTCTCCCAGTGTTGCAACTATCACCCAAATCCTGGCCTGCAAGGGGCTGGCAACTGAGAATGACCAAGTGTCACGTGCAGTAGATCAATTATTTATCTGCCTGGACCCAGCACGCTGTGGAAGTCTGCCAGCTCCTTGCCTCTTCCTTCACCACAACAAGGAAGAGTCAAATTACTCTTCAAGTGAAGCTAGAAGTCACCAATGAAGGTCTCTTGCTGGCTTGGCAAGCCCCTACAAATTCACCTTTCCACGTTTCCTCACTGGCTGAGCTTGCAAAGAAATTTCTCTACACACGATACACCAAACTCCTTTAGACATTCTGGAAAAAAAGGTCCACCTATCTTGGATGATTGAAAAATGAAGTGGCCCCACTGATGTCTACACTGAGCACCTGCCTGTACCCTCAAGCCCCCTAAATGACCATCACACTTGGAAGACTGGCAGGGCAGGGTTGGCCCCTGGACACTGTCCCTCAGGGTTTACCCCAGACATCCTCCCTGTGAATATGATGGCTGAGGGCTTGTCCCGGGCATCTGTTGCTGTTGACAGCCGGATTATCAGGTTTGAGGTGCCTCGGGGAGCTCTGCCGACTTTCTCTTTCCCAAGAAGAACTGCTGCAAAGAAACAAATGTATGTAAGAAGGACAAAAATTGGGAGTGGTGGTGGGGATCGCCTGAATTTGAAGTTCCAGTAATTTTGAAAACTGCTCCATTAAACCACCACTGACTCTCTCTCTCAACAGTACTGAAATTAATGGTGGGGAGGGGACTGCCTGATCTGAAATGAGTCTATTCCAGTGTCATGAGCAGAGCTCTCCCAAGTACACTAAGGGGCTAAATTAAGGAGCTCGGGCCTAAGATGCTATAGGAGAGATGTCAGTGGAGAGGGGAACCGGGTGGAAGATGATCCTGGTGGCTTTGAAGGCATCCCTGGAATCAGGTGCATACGAAAAAGGAATTGGGGAGGAATAAACCTGTTCTGTTTATGAAAAAGCAGAGATGTTAATTATTATAATGTGCCCCCCAATTACCTATGACTTATTCAATTGCCTGCATCAAACAGACAAAACCTCTGCACTCATACAAGATTATAGAGCCTTCTACCAACCTTAGAATTAAAGCAGGCACACAAGCCACTTCCAAATGTTTATTAATCACCCCCATAAACTGTATATATAAAAGTTAGAGGGGGAAATTGTGCCTTTTATTATTTTAAATTGAATTTTTCAAAAACTACAACTTATTAAATTTTGATCTAGACCAGTGGTTCTCAACCAGGGATGATCCTATTGTCTTTGAAATCTAAGGTCAACTAAGGACATAATTATTCTTTTCAAAATAAAGGAAATAGGGTCTCAATCTGAATCTAGAAACATTAACGAAGCACTGTGACCATGGTGGGGGTAGGTATGGTGCATTTGAAATGCATATTTCATCAGTCTAAATGGATGGAAATTAATATCTCATAAAATAAAATGATTATCTAGTTATGTTCCATACAAAACCAAAATCAATACATTGCATCTTACTTAACCTGCAATTAGAGTCTAAAAAACTAAAACAAGGAAATACCATTCTTTCCCATTTCTTGCTAGCTGGGTTAGCATTTCTGAGCCTGAGGCATTAAAACACAAACAAGCAGACAAAAACCTTTATTTTTTAAAGCAGATTTTTCCAGAGCATAAAAAGCTTCCTGAATCATTCCATTTTATTTACTGTAGATTCAATCAGTCTTTAGTGAGCAAAACATGCAGCCCATTCTCTTGGTTATGCCTGCCTGGCTTTCCAAATGCCCTCAAAACTGGGATGATGAATTACATACTTTGGCCCCACTGTGCCAATTAATAGTAAGCAAAGAATCCCACACGGCCAAGATAGGACTTTCTGCCTGGTGTGGGTGGGTGGGGAGTGGGGTGAGTCTGTGTGTATGTGGGGGGAGTCCTTCAGCCAGTTGTCTCCAAAGGGTCTTAAGAGCAGGTGTTGGGATTCTCTAAAATTCCTTTCATTCTAGAACATTCTGTGTGGCTCTGCAGTGCCCCCAGCATGGGGATGGGTTTTGGTCAGAAAAAACGTATGCTCCTAGAGTCGGCCTAGAGCTTCCAGGCTTAAATCATGAAAGAAAGAAGAGCTGACAGCTATAGCATTTCAATCCTTCCAAGCTACCGTTCCTTCCTCTGACTTATATAGCAAAAGTGGCCATATAGACAAAGGCAAAAATAACAACAACAACAATGAAAATACCCAGCCACACCCAGTCCTGGCTGCCAGCGAGGCCTGATTCTGCTGCTGAAGTAGAACAGTTGCTACAGTGCAGCTGGGGGAGCTTTTCCAGGGAACTGGTAATACCCTGGCTGTTAATGAATTATTTTTCGCCAGAATGTCGGATTCTTCCTGTGCTCCAGTAAACAGTCTGCTTCTGCCTTGGGAAACAAAACCAGCTCCTTCCGAGGAGCTCAAGGAGGTCAGCCAAGGGTCCCCTGTGGGGGCAGCCCCCTCAGGAGCCAGAGCCACAGGCGCCTGACCTATAAATCACCACAGCGTCCAGTTCATTATTGCAGCTCTTTCTGTCCACTTGGGAAGGGCCCAGGAAGACCAGTGTCACTGGCACCCTCCCCCTAGCCTCCCTGAACTGTGCCTCGGTCAGGTGCCCTCATCTTTGGCACCACATTGTGTAAAACTGGGCTTCCTTGCATTTATTCTGTCTCTCCCACCGAAATTGTATTTATTTCCTGGCTTCTGTTTTCATCAAGCTGTCAGGAAATGACTATGTGAGTTCCCCTTTCTCCTTTCTCTTCTTTAAGACTGGCCCCAGCTCCAAATAGCCCACTCTCAGTATCAAAGTGTCTACTTGGGACACGATTCTCCAAGCACAAATCTCCGGGGAGGATATTACTAGAGCAGGTGTCAAGAAGATCACTTGCTCAAGTAGGAGACAGCTCTCCACTGGACAAACACATGGGCCTGGGGTGGGGAAAAAAAGGGTCATTGTGTCCCAGCCAGCCCTGCTTCCCCTTGCTCTCTTCTCCCCATTAAGTTTCAGGCGTCTGCATTCTTCATGGAACTTAACCGAGCAAACATACTCATTGGTAGAATTGATGGGGACCTCCCTCAAATGGCACCTCAGCTAACCAAAAACCTAAGTTGCCTAATGACAACTATTGTGGCTACTGAGTCAGCCCCATGTCTCTCATCTACCATGGAAATGGGAGATGGTTTATGCCCCCCAAACATCTGGAGGTTCTTCAAGTCTAAAGGCACAGGCTGGGGGTTAGTTTTCTTCACAGCAGTACTAATAGAAATATAATATATTAATTATGTAATTTTAAAGTTTCTAGCAGGCACATTTAAAAGATTAAAAGAAAAAGGTAACAATAAATTTAATACTATCACTATTCAAATAGTATCATTTCATCATATAATTGATATAAAATTATTAATGAGCCATTTTGTATCCTTTTTTGTACTAAATCTCAGTGATTCATGCATATACTATTATCCTTATAGCACATCCTATTTTGGACTAGCCACCTTTCACTTGCTCAATAGCCACATGTGACTAGTGGCTACTGTATGGAATGGTGCAGACATAGAACATTTCCATCATCACAGAAAGTTCTACTAGCAATAGTTTAATGGTTACCTGAGGGTAAGGGGGAAGGGGGTGGGGGAGTAGGGAGGGGACATCCAATATATGGTGATGGATGGAGAGCTGACTCTGGGTGGTGAGCACATAATGCAATGCATAGATGATATAATGTAGAATTGTACACCTGGAAACTACGATATGTAATTTTTACCAACGAATGTCACCCCAATAAATTTAACAACTAATAAAATAAAATAAAATAAAATAAAATAAAAGGAAGTTCGACTAGGAAGTGCTGTGCTGAAAGACCAAACTAGCTATGGGAAGAAGAGTGACAGGCGAGAGCAGGATGGACTATAGAGTTATTGGAGCAGAAATGGGAACTGCAAGGCTGGGAAGGTCCTAGGAGCCCCCGGCCCTACCTCTAAGTGGATACTGAAATGGACTTTGAAGAAAGGCTCAGGACCCACGCCTGCATAGTGAGGATAGCCATTACTCAAGGTGTCTGCTAGATGAACTGCCTCCATCTTAGCTCTTCTGATTTGTTTAAGGCAGGGGATGGGACAGAAGGTCACTAAAGTCACATATATTCTTTCAATAACAATTCTGGGTTTGCAATCTAATTTGGTGAAGCAGATACAGAAACACGATCAAATTACATGTGCCTGTGTCTGTGCGTGCATGCGTGTGTGTGTGTGTGTGTGTGTGTGCGCGCGCGCGTGTGTGTGCGTGTGTGTTCCTGGCTGGAGAGAGAAGGAAGGTCATGTGGAAAATTCAGAAGTGAAAACATGGCCACCAAAATCACTTCCTCATCAGCGGCCATCAGAACACAAAAGAGCGATAGATTCAAGGGGGCTTATCAAAAATTGTCAGACACAAAGGAAACGCTTTGAGTCTGGAAAGAATGAAATAAAGGGTATCGGGCAGACAATCAGGTGGGGGAGAAAAGTGATAATCAGAGGCATTCTCTAAAGACAAGAGCTGCCAACTCTATAGCAAGTATGTCACCCTGATCTCCAAATCAAGGTTAATTCAGAATCCCACAGGGGAGCCATCTCCCCCCTTCTCAAGAGCCTCATTCTCTGAGGTCCCCCCTCAGGTTCTGATCAGGGAGGCAGCAGACTCAAAAATAGCTCATATATGGATTCAAATCCCTGCTCTCCCAGTGGCTCCAGAATTTCTAGGGTTTAAGGTTGCCATCTGGTTGGAAGAGGACTAAGGAATTAACTTTGACAATGCATTTGCATAACAAAACCCTACCTCAATTTTATTTCGAGTTTATTTATCTGAGTGGGTTAAGAGTCACAAATACCTTCCCCACACCTTGGGCCTCAGGCTAATTGCTTCTATGGTGTCAGCCTCAGTTTCCTCATCCACAAGATGGAAATGCTATTGCTCATCTCACATGGATTTGTCAGCTTGGAACTACCCTGGCTAGAACTGGGGCGTGACACCAGGAACTCCATGTCCCCAAGCAAACATGCATATCTCTAGATTTCCCCCTGCGGGGTCTTCCTTGGTAATGACTTAGAGCTCCCTCCCCGCCACCACTCATTCCACCAGCTCCATCATTCAGTCACTCAACTCTTTTTTATTAAGCAACAGTTGGGTGTTGGGTATAACGGGATGAAAAGGCAGTCTTTCCACCTAAATTAGTTGGGAACTATTGGGATCTATCTACTTGGCATGTGAGCGTGTACCCTGGGTCACTGGTAGGCTTCCTCACCCTTAGGTACCATATGTAAATGGGTAGAGGTTGAGGACTCTGGCCTTTGGGAGATATAAATAAGAGACTTGGGGGAGGGGTAGAGGAACATGTTGCTCCTTTAAATCATAACCAGTAGAGTCTGGAATCAGACATGCGACTGGTTATTTCTCTGAGCCTCTGATTTCTCATCTGTAAAAGAATGCCTCTGTCACAGCATGGTTTCCCTCATGTGAAGTGCTTGGCAGACAGAGGGCAACAGCAAATGTTAATTCCTTTCCCAATTTATTTCCCTCAACTCTCCTCCTCCCCCAAATCAAAGGTTAGGGAAGGAGCCAGGGAACAGACACTTGGCATTTCTGACTGACTACAGTGGATGTGACTATCGCCATTTCCAGAATCTCTACGTGCAGGGTCCGGTGGGGTGGGGGCGGCCAGTTCCAGCCAGTTTTGGGGTCGTTGTAACTGGTGCTGTATCTGTCTCCGGGGTCTCTAGCACTCCCAGCAACACCTTGTCAACGCCTCCCATCCTTTTTTTTTTTTTTCTTTCCTGCCTTTCAGAAGCCCTGTCTCGGAAGCTGTTTTCTGGCTACCATTTTTTGTTTGTTTAACAGTTCTCACCCAACTGCCCACCAACCAAGTTCTCACACTGGCAACTGGCATCACCGGGAAAGCTGCTTTTTTCTTTAATCCAGAGATGGGCAGGTTTCCCTGGGTGGAACCTCACCGCCAGAGGTCTGGGGCTTCTTTACGTTATAAATGCTCCCCCCTCCCATGATTGAGTGGTACGGGGGCTAAAGCAGCCAGTACCCCAAGTTGCAGTCTGATTTGACTCACTGTGCCCTGGCCGCCTTGCGGATGCCTCTAGTGGGCATCTGTCAGGATGAGAACCAAGGGCCCGTTGGTAAGATATTGTGTGTGTGTGGCGGGGGCGGGGGGGGGGTGCTGGGTGGGTGGCCTGTCTGGGCTTGTAAGGGGCAGAGAAGTTGGGATGCCACTGCGCTTATGAATGTGTGCCCTCCAGCCCACCCGTGCCTACTGAAAGTTACGCAGCTCCCCAGGTTCGTCTCAGAAGAGAGCAGCGGGAAGGAGAAAACAGTGGGTGGGGGCGTAATGCTGCTCCGGTGAGTGGCTCCCACCCACTCGCCACCCCGCTGCCTCCTCCACACCACCTCTGCGGGAACAAAGGCACGTCTCTACACACGCTCAAAGTTGTCAGAAGTCTCTTGGTCAATCAACAAACGATGCTGATGACTCAAAAAGAGGAAGAGGGACATGGAGTAAACGGTGCGCAAGATCCCCTGGGGAAAGCACAGTGAGCCTTGCCCTGCGCACGCACCGTAAGGCTAACATTGCTTTCTCTCTGCTGGCTGCTTTTCTCTCGGTTCTAAAGAGAAGCCTCCAAGAATCCGCAAAATAAGGGGATCACAGCAGAGGACGAGAGAGAATGTTCAACCGACAAAAACAAAGACCCCAATGAACCAGAGCGAGCCATGAGAACCCGCGGCTATCAAAACTTTGTTTGGCCGTATCTATTTATCATCGCTGCACACCCGGGCTCTGCGGAATCTCATTCTGTTGATGTCACTTATCCTCAGCAAAATATTTACACATCCTTCAAAATCGTCCGACGAGGGGGCCGGCCGGCGCACTGCCGCAAGCCGCCCCGCAAGCACCGTCGCCGAGTTCTGGGCAGACGGTGAGGCGGGGGCGAGCCTGAGGGGCGGCTCCCACGGGCACAGGTGAGCTGTGGACAGCTCCAGGCACGCGGGCGCCCCGGCGCTGCGCCTTGCCCTGCCCACCTCTCCCCCACCTGCCTCTGCTAGAGGCAGCCACACTATGTCAGCGCCTCCTCCTTCTCCCCCTGCCTTTCTCATTGATTAAGTTCTCAAACCATTGTTAAAGCCGGGTGGCTTTTCCCTGGAAAACGGTGCTGAATTCATTCCGCTTCCCCGTGCCACAAAAGGAATATTCATAAAAGTTTGGCAGGCAGGAGAGAAGGCTGGTTGCGTGCCACGGGGTGGGTGACAATTCGCTTCTCCGAAGCCACCTTCTTCTCCCGTGCCCCATCCCTCTCTGCACCCGTGCGTCGTGCCCCAAACCTACTCCAGGGACTTCGGATCGGCAAACACAAAGCAGCAGCTGTTTGGCAACATTTCTACCCCTCGCCGTGGGATGCCATTTCCCCACCCAGGCGGCGCTTATCCGGAACAATAGTCGGGCTTTAAACGGCAAACAAGCAAACGCGCGGAGCGCAACCCCAACCCCGAAAAAGCCAACGCGGCGAGAAGCACTAACTCCCGCCGCAGCGCCAGGCTCCGCGGGGACGCACGCAAAAATGCAGCGAGAACGGGGTGCGGTGCCCAACATGGCAGAAAGCCGGCGCCCGCGCGGCCACCCTGGATCTGGACCTGGGGGGGCACGAGAGCTCTCGGGGCGCCGCCACACACTCACCCGGCTCCGGGAGGATGCGGGGCGGGCCGAGCGTCACAAAGGCGAGCCCCGCGCGAGCTGGCAAAACCCAACTTTCCACCCGGCTCTCCAGGGCCGCCAGCGACGTCAACAGAATCCATCTTTCGAAGGGCCTGGAAGGCGCCGGGCTTTCGGGGCAGAGCGGCCGGCCCCGTGCGGGGCCCAGGAGCGGAGTCCGCTGCGCGCCGCCCTCTGCGCCCGGTGCCAGCGCTGGTGGCGGCCCCGCCGGCCGGCGCTGCGTCCCCCCCCCCCCCCCCCCGCCGTGCCCAGCCCCGCTGGCCCGTGCGCGGCGCGGGGCGCAGAAGCGGGGCCCGGGGGCGCCGCACGGGTGGTGGCCTCGGCCTCGTCCCCGCCCCCGGCCGGCCCTCCCCGCTGGCCCCGGCCTCCGGGCGCCGTCCTGCCCACGGGAACAGGCCCCTCCCCGGGCGCTGGGCCCTGCCAGGCGTGCCCGGCTGGGCGCGCCCCCTGCGTCCCATGGCAGGTCCGCGCGCGGAGGGCTGGGGGGGACCGCGGCCGGTACCTGGCAGTCGCAGCCGCCGCCTCCGGGAAGCCGTAGGGAGGTCGCGGGTGCGGGAACTCTCGGGCCGGGCCTCGCCGCGGGCCGCCTGAAGGGGGTGCGCAGCGGTGGGAGCCGCCGTCGCCGCTGTCACGGAGCTGCTGTCGCCGCTGCCGCCGCCGCCGCCGCCGCCGCTGCCGGTTGTGCGTGAGCGTGTGTGCGCCGGTGTCCGGACGAGTGTGTGTCTGCGTGTGGAGCCCAGCCTTTACTATATACACCAAGGGGTGGGAGGAGGCGGGGCAGGGGAGGGCTTGGGGGAGGGGGCGGAGGAGGGGGAGCAAAAGGGGGCGAAAGGGTGCCCGACGAGGCAGCGGCAGAGGAGGGACAGGTGATATCGCCCAAGGGGAGGGCGTGGCTGTGGGCGGCGCGGGGTGGCGGGAGGAAGGAGCACCCGGGGTGCCGGGTGGCGGGTTGGAGTGTGAGACGCCTGGGAGCGGGGACCCTGTCGCTTCCCGGCGGGCTGGGGACTACTCCGGATCCCAGGATGGAGAGCAGAGAGGACAGAGGCAAGACGGAGGAAGGGGCTGGCTGATGCAGGCTGGAGAGGTGGGCAGGGCCCAGTGCTCACCTCCGAAAATGTCAATTGTGATACATGTCCATGATCCTTCTCACAAGGTGTGAGATTATGAAAGACAAAACTCGTCCACGCACATCATCGCATTTCCTTGTAATTGTCTGAGAGGTGATTCATTTCTAAACCTAACATTTATGAAGCACCTACTGTTTGCCAGACACCGGGCTAAGAACTGGGGTTACAGGGATGATAAATATATAGTTACTACCCAGTAAATAAATAATAGGTATCAGCAGTACTATTGATCATTTTAGGACAAAATAAAAAAAACCTAAATCCTATAAATGTTTTAAGAGAGCAAAGGAAGCAACTCCATTGTTTTAATTAATCCCCAAAGATGAAGATTTTTTTTCTGGTAATCAAAACAGGATGAAGATATATGAGAGACTAGCAAGCAGAAATGACTATTCAGAGCAGAGAGCACTCTGAATCTAGCTGTCCTTTGCACGTTCAACCCTCCTGTAGTCCCAACACTGTGAGGAGTAACCATAACTTCCCTCTTGTAGAATTTGGGGCGGCTGTACAGAGTGTGGAATACATAGAGAGAAGCCTGGCAAGTTTACAAGTAGCATGGGAACCCGAACTTGTGTTTCAAAGGTTCTATTCTAACCTTGCTATATTATAAGCATAATGTGGTAGAAAGCAGGGGCCATATTATGACTTCTGTGGGCATTTTGCTTTGTGGACTCGTTCCTCCATAAAAAAAAAAAAATAATAGTAAAAATTCCACTTTTCAATTGCATTAGTGTAAAGATGAATATATTAATATTATATTAAAACATTTTCTTCCACCTAAATGATCACTTTTTCTTCTGATTTTTAAAAAGATTTGTTCTATTGGGTTTTTTTTGACAGAGACAGAGACAGAAGGGGGAGGGCCCAGAGCAGTCTCTATAGTTGTACATCATCAGTTTTCAACATGGCTTCATTCCACACTGGTGGACGGGCATTGCACAGGGTGGGAACTGGGCTGGGGGCCTCTTGCATGGGAGGTACATCTGCTCGAACCAGAGGCCAAACAGAACAGGGCAGGGGGGGTGACAACCAAACTGGGGGCCTCCTGCCTGGGAAGCACACCCCAGTTCAGATATTGGTCTGCATGGGCCGGGGCCGAAATTCGATCCTCGGCCCCCAGGGCTGCAAAGCAAGCACTTAACCCATTGAGCCATCCTGGCTTCCCTTTTTCTTCTGATTTTAAAAGAAATTAAAACATTTCTGTGGGCTCCTAAAAGGACTGCAGGCCCCAGGCACTGTGCCTACTGTTCTTAACAGAGACATCAGCCCTGGTGGTACCATTTCTTGATTCTGAATTTCCTCATTTGAAAGTTAATTTCAGAAGTGCCCAGTCAACACAAGGGCAAAAAGACACATGGTGCACATTTGAGAATTGAAAATAATGAACATTAACAGAAAGTACCAGTTCTGGGGAAGCCGGGATGGCTCAGTGGGTTAAGCGCTCACTTTGCAGCGCTGGGGACCCAGGATCGAATCCCGGCCCATGAGGACCCATGTGCTGAACTGGGGAGTTCCCCCAGTTCAGTTCTCTCTCTGTCTCTGTCTCTGTATCTCTCTCTCTCTCTCTCTCTCTCTCTCTGTCAAAAAATTAATAAAATAAATAAAGTTAAAAAAAAAAAAAGAAGTACCAGTTCCTACCTGTTTCAATCAGGCTCTTAGGGTTTTGAATCAGATCTTAATAACTAATGATACCTGTGGAAATATTTTTCTGTAACTGTGTCTTTAACCACTTCAGTAACCAAAGACTTCCTCTGTGGATCTCATAACTGTTCTGAGTCCTTGGATCAGGTATGTGAGGGCTCAGTTGCCAGGACCTAGCCCCAATACAACTAAAGATCCAGCTGGGCAATTATAATGGGGCAAGTTAATGGATGAAAGATCCATAAAGGTTTCATGTGTGTTGAGGGGGTATGTGTGTATAAGGTAGGCATTGATATCTTGGAAGGCAATTACTAGCCTATTTCTTTTGTTGGCCTCGTCACAACCCTGGGTTAATGTTTGATCCTCACTGGCAGTTGTGATTCATATTTGCTGCCCTTTGAGGTGCTTATGTTTTCAGGAAAGACTATATTGATTCAGATTAATGCATAATAAACAGACATCATGGCCCCCATTCCCAAAGAAATATACAGTGGCACCCTTCTCTATTTTCAGCATGACTGCCCTTGCAGAGAGAAGGGAAAAAGAGGAGTCCATAAAGAGAGGGTCTGGATGGGGAGGGAGATGTTTTTTGACAGAAATAGGGCATGGAAGAATTGTGTTCATGCAGTTAAAGGAATGCCTAAGAAAATGGAGGGAAGAAAGGACACCCCAAAGAGCAGGAAAGAACCAAACCCATCTTCACTGCGAGGATTGATTTTTGAGATTTGTAATTCTAATGTTTGGACTCAAGAATTTTCCCATCTGAGATCTGCTACTTTTATCTCTATCTTGTTTCTCCAATACAGCATCTCCTCCTAATCTAGTTTTCACATACTTGCCAGATGTGCGATTCATTCATTTATCCAAGGTACACCTACTAAGCACCTGATGTATTCCAGTCACTGAGCTAAGGACTATGGTGAGAGAAATGGTTAACAGGATTGGTGACCCCAAGGATCTCACAGACCAGTAAATAAAGTGTTAATAATACAATGCGACACTGTGTGGTTCATAAGGAGTTATAAAATGGGCCAGGTGAACACCGAAGGAGTGGACCCATCCCTCTACTGAGAAGGGATAGGGAATGGTATGGGGCAAGGAAGTCATAAATGGTGACAAGAGATGAGCATTGAGAGATGAATAGAGTTTTTCAAAGTAAGGGAAAGGCATTACAAGTGAAGGGAACAGCAGGCACTCAAGCTTGGATGCAAAGCACATTCTGGAGGCTGAAAATACTTTGTGAGGTAGAGTAGAAGCTGCAAAGAGTAGCAGTAGGGAGTGCAGAGGAATCTAGGGGTTAGTTGAGGTTCCTGGTCTGTCCTATAAAGGAGCTTTTTCTTGTAGTCAATGGGGAGCCATTGAAAGACTTGAAGCAATAGAGTGAGTGGCCAGGAAAGTTTTGGATTGAGAAATGAACCCTCCAGTGGGGGATGTGAGGGGCTGATTGGGAGACCAGGTGAGAGAGGCTGTGGCAATGGTCAGAGTTGGAGTCAAGGTTGTGCCAGCACAGATGAAGGGTTAGAACTTGAGTCAAGTGATGCTCAGACATAGAATCAATAGGACTTAATGACAGAAGAAACAGGAGGAGTTAGAGTAACTGACACCTACCTTTCTCAATCAGATGACATCATGGGTGGGAGTATAGTCACTGAGATAGAGGACCATAGGAAGAGAAGCAGATTCGGGGCTGGAAATGATGAATGCCATAGGTTCCCCCAGAAGCAGATCCTAAGACAAGAATTGGAGCACAGAAAGTTGATTTGGAAGGTGAAGGAAACACTGGTAAGGGTGTGGGGAAGGGAAACCGGGAGGGCACCCAACAGGGGGCATGTTATCAAGGCCAGTTACTATTGTAGGCAAGTAGAGTTTATTCTTGCAGGCAAACTCTTGGACATGATGCAAGACACCTACTTCAGAATTGTTCCACTCAAGAAATGAGGAAGCTGGTTGAGAGATGCCCAGAGGGTGCAGATTTTCTGGCTATTTTGACCTGGCACCTAGCATAGGCAGAGAGTCCTTCTCAGGTCTAGGGAGAGGATACTGGCTGGCAGCTTGGATGTTAGTGGAGCACGTTGAGGTGATAACATCTGAGGGATATGAGTAGAGCACTGTCAGTGTCTGCTCTGATTAGGACATCTTGAGTTGTAAATGCCTGTTGCACAGAAAAGCCCAGTAGGCATTTGCAAGAGCAGGTATGCAGTTCAAAATCCAAGATGGAGACCTACATTTGGGAGTTGTTGGGCCCTGGTGTTGGTTGAACCAGTCACTGTGTGTTGATGAGCTCTGCAGAAGACATATGTGCCTTAGGTTGATGGCTGATACCATCACCTTGGGCCATGCCAATATGATTTGCATGAACATCACTGTGAATTTCTCTAGGAGTCCCTAGAAGCTCTGAAGTTGAAATGCCAGTGTAATGCTCATGGATGGGTATGCATGTGTCTGGGGAAAAGGGTCCATTGCTTTGAAGACATTCTTACAGTGTCTATATGTTACTGAAGTTGAATACTATATTTAGTTCTTTTAAGATTTATTTTATTGTTTTTGACAGAGAGACACAGACAGAGAGAAGGGAGAGAGCCCAGAGCAGTCTCCATAGTTGCACAACATTGGTTTTTTATATGGTTTCATTCCACACAGGTGGGCTGGGGGCTGCGCAGTGCAAGAACCAGGCTGTGGGGGGGGCTCCCACATGGGAGGCATGCCCCCACAAGCTGGGGGTCGAACAGGGGGCCTCCCATATGGTAAGCTTAGCAAGAACTGAACTGGGTGACACCTCAGTTCAGCATACGGGTGCGCATGGGCTGGGGATGGGATTTGATCTTTGGACCCCAGGGCTGCAAGGCAAGTGCTTAACCCACTGAGCCATCCTGGCATCCCCTGAGTACTGTATTTAAAATGGAAACTCTTTAAAAATAATTGGTGGTCACTAATATTTACTGGATGATTAACAACGGAGTTGGGCATTTAAAACATAACCATAATGCAAAGGGATAAATGCTAGAAAAAAATACAGGGGATAATTAAACACAGAAGATTGACATGAAACCCAGGCTAAGGGAATGAGAATGGAAAGCATCCAGAGAAACAGGCCAGCAAGAATGACATTTTTACCTGTGGATTATTCAGAGCCCACAAGGTAAGGGAAAAGTTTTGACACTTTTGATAGAACAGACACTTCTAATGTGGTCAGCATGTAAGCTTCAATATTCTTCATTTGGAGACTTCACATGAAATGTATTATGTCCTGATTTTATCAAACTGCATAAAAGAATGCATATGAAATCTTTACCAATGTTAGCAAAGACCGAATCAAAGGATATGTCAGTTGGTCCTTCAGTTAGGTAATCAACAAGCACATCTGGAGTAGCTATTAGTTTAAAGTAGAACACACAGGGTAATATACACACAGTACCAGCCCTGCACTGGTCTCTGAGTCAAGCTGTAGCTCTGTCTAGTCCCATAATAAGGAGAGCATTTGATTTCAGAGGATTTTGAGACATTGTCAAGAGTAAGAAGCAGGTTCATTATAATGGGCTCCATTCTACAGTGCTCATTCTGCTTTCCTAACAGAACTCCAATGTTGTTCAGGTCCACCCCCTTTCCTATAAAATCATGTACCTTAGAATTTGATCATAGCTTTAAGGTGGGGTCTGTTTGATCTGAAGCATATGGCATGCCTCCTGCTATAATTTGGACCAAATAGACAGGAGAAGAGACTTGCTGGGGGCATTATGGGTAAGTTTTTACTCTTCCAGGAGAGTCGCAGCAAAAACACAATGTAGGTGATCATATAACTGATCATGTAAATTGGGACATTACTGAGGGTGAAAGAGGTTGCTATTGCTAATTATGTCAGGGCCTAAGGCATAAACTGGGTCTTCCAAGCAAACCAGGATGGGTGATGCTAGGAGTCAGGCCTAGGAGGGACCTGATGCTCAAGGCAGAACGACAAAAACAAAGAAGCACAAACTCTAATGATGTTATTGAACTGCTAGAACAACCAACTACCTCTGGAGACACCTAAACTTGCACTCCCTATTATGTAAATTATTACACTACTTTATAGATTACAGCTTCTTTGAGTCAGGTCTCTTACTTACAAGGGAATACATCCTATGACATACAGTACATGCAGTTGCAATATTTTTGTTTTGTTTTGTTTTAGTTCCAGATGGGGTGAGGGCCATCTGGAGTCCACAGACCTAACAAAAACAAGTGGAGGGAAGAAGTCAGGAATCGATACTGTAATCTGACTTCACAGGCGAGTGAAGGAAGTCGTCTACACTAGCACGTGGCTCTGCTGACTCCGGAAGGCCCCTGTGCACATGGCACTTTTCACCCAGCAGCACCTCACGTTCCTGCCTCC
>PVKE010032379.1:0-18521 GCA_004027555.1 Craseonycteris thonglongyai
TGTGTCCATAATGCTGGTGCCCTCTCACACCTCCCCTCCCTCTCTCCTTCCCCCCTCCTCCCCTTCCCTTAGGTAATCACCAAGCTATTGAGTGCATCCATAGGTCTCTGAGCCTGTTACTTTCAGTTTTATATTCTACCTATATGTGAGGTCATATGTTTCCTGATTCTTTCAGTCTGACTTATTTTGCTTAATAAGATGGTCTCTAGGTCCATCCATGTTGTCACAAATGACTGTATTTCATCATTTCTTATTGCTGAGTAGATTCTGGGTGGTGGGCACATAATGTGATGCATGGGTGATGTGATGTGGACTTGTACATCTGGAACCTATCTAATTGTTACCAACCAATGTCACCCCATTAAATTTAACAATAAAAAATTAAATTAAATTAAAAAATAAATAATATATATTAAAAAATAGTAGGCATTGAAATACACTTAGAAAAAAGAATGGGCTAGATTTGATGATGAACTGGATCTGGGGGAGAAAGAGAGAGAGATTTGGAGTCAATTATGACTCCAAAGATTGTTTCCTGAGAAACAGGAAGGGTGCCATTTACTAATCTGGCTACAAGAAGGTTTCCAGCTTTGGAAGAAAAATCAAGAGTTAATTTTAGTGATGCTAAATTCAAAGTGTTGGTGGAAAGATCAAGTATATTCTACTGTTAACTTCAATAGAATGAAATCCTTTAGGTTTTTTTTTTAATAGGGTATAATCTATATCTTTTAATAATATTTAATTTCCTATAATAGTAAAAGCATGATTGAAAGATTTGGTGGCATTTTTCACCCCTAAAATTCTGCAGTGAGAATCAGGCTGTCACAGGTGCACATTTATAAGATAACTAAGCTACTCGTATTCCACAGATGCCTACTTGTAGGGTCACTATAATTTAGGTGAATATGGTATTGCTCAGTGACAGCTAGAACCAGCATGAATATAGCAAAGAAATGCCATTTTCTTGAGAGCATGAGGCAATTTCATGGTTAGATAATTTTTTATGTTAAATTTTTCATTTTGTGTTTCCATCAATTATTGCTAAATCTCTACCCTTTTAGATCAGAACAAACAGCTTTAGTACCTTAGATCACAGTGTAACATAATCTCAAGTGATGGCATCATTTTAATTGATTTCCAAGGGTGCATACAGTATTTAGCTTTGATACTGCCCCCATAATCAGAAAAGAATCACAAAGAGCTCAACTAACGTTACCTCTTATTCTTTCACAGTGTAGACACTGCTCACCTCCATCACTTTCCCTTTAGTGGATCTGCAGTCCCAGGTAATGGAGACAAGCAGTTAAGGCCCTATTTGATCCAAGCTAACTGCAGATCCAGTGGAAGCTGGAGTGACAAATTCGGGCACCAGAATGAAATATATCATAGTAGACACAGAAAAGTGCCTCATTAAAGAGACCCACAAAATTGTACAACTCCTTTAAAGGTGTCTCTGGTCTTTCAGCAAGCAAATGTTAGACAGTAGCCCAGCAATTCTGATGTTTTGTCAAATTTTACTCTCTACACGCCAAGTACACTTTCTTCAAAATGCCACTTTGTGCAGAAATATATTGTGGTGAAGTTTTCCTTACACTTTTCAATGTCTATGACTTCTTTGCAGCTGTTTATGTTTTAGCACCCCTAATTTTTATCACTAACAATTTTGTTGTTGTGTGGTACTGCCCTGTACAATGTAGGATGTTGAACAGTATCTGTGGCCTCCACCTGCTAAATGCTAGTATTATAGTAACCCAAAGTTGGAATAATAAAAAATGTCTTCACACATTGCCAAGTTTCCCCTGGGGGATCAAAATCGCCGCTGGTTGAGAACTGCTGCCACAGAGAAAAAAGAGAGCAAAGGAAAGCACAAAAGATAAATAACTAAATATAAGGACATTCCCAAACAGATATTTTTGGTTTTCACCAGAATCCACTCTATAGTCCTGATAAAAACTGATTATAATGATAATGATGATAATCTAGAGGCTGTTATACAGTACTAATTGCATGTGAGATACTGTTCTATTTGTTTTATACTTATTAACTCACTCAAACCTGCTAGATAACTTATGAGCTATACTCATTACATTTTCCCCATTTGATAATGAGGAAATGAGGCTCAATGATGTTAAGCAACTTGCTCAAGGTCATAGAAAGTGGTAGAGCTTACTATTTAGAAACCCAAGCATTCTGGCTCCAAAGTTCATATTCTTATCAAGGCATTAAGAAGGTATCCTTGAGGAATCAGCAAAATATATCTTTTCCACCAAACAGTAGACTCTAGAACAAGACTATAATTATAAATCAATACCCTCAAATATGGTTTAAGGAAGTAGGATACTATAGCTTATCAAACAGTCACTTGTAAAATCTTTCACACACATAATATTTAAAAATCATGAACTGTATTCTAGGATATAGTCAAATGCCTAACATTTCTAACTCATGGTGATGACTGTCTATTTACTGGTCAGGAGGATAGTTAATTCATTGTGGAGTAAACCAATGATGTGTGCATAATATCTAGTTGGAGCCTGTTAATAGGCATGGTAAAAAAGAATTTAAACATAGACATTTCAGGTTTTATAGCTGGTTCTTCAGTCTATATTCACTTATGTAAAAATGCATTCTTAAAAAAATGCATTCTTAAAAGCACTTAAAAGTCAAATTATCTGGAGAAATGATTCATATAAAATTGATTTTCAGAAACTGATATTCAGCTTATTGCCATCAGAGCTGATTGCTCTTGTATATAAACTTCATTCAAGTTTCCGCAGGTTTGAAAATACAAAGTGACATTTAAAGCCTATGCAATGTGTCATTAAAAAGAAATTAACATGGGAACATTTCCACTTTGTCAGGAATATATTGTTGGTTAGGATAATGGCAGTACTAACTGCTTATAAGTTTCTTTTGTGAGTATTACATATATCAAGTACTGCTAAATATGTTAGAGGGAAAAAGAGAACTGAACTAGAGCTGGAGAATTTTCTCTGATCACAAGGCCAGGTAACTAGAACTTTAAAGGGAAAACATGCATTTTAAAAATCAGCTTTATTGAGTTATAACTGACATGCAATAAACTGCACATACTTAAACTGTAAAGTTGACCAGTTTTGGCATATGTAAATACTCAGGGATTATCACCATGATCAAGATAATGAGTATACCCATCATCTCTAAAAGTCTCCTGTGTCCTTCCACTCACAACCCTACTCTTGCTTCTGCCCAACCAGGAAAGCACTAACCTACTTTCTGTCATCAGAGATTACTTTGCTTTTTCTGAAGTTTTACATTAATGGAATTATACAGTATGTTCTTTTAAGTCTGGATTCTTTAACTCAGCTTAATTATTTTACCTTTACCTATGTTGCTGCATGTGTCGGTAGTTCTTTTTCATTGCTGAGTAGTATCCCAATACACAGGATTGTCAATTTGTTTTATCAGTTTACCAGATGCAACATTTGGGTTGTTTCCAGTTTGAAGCTATAGAAAATAAAGCTCCTGTGAACATTAATGTGTGGATATATGCTTTTATTTCTCTTGGGAAAATACCTAGGCAAAATAGATGAATCACATAATAGGTATATAGCACTTTGTTAAAAAGTTAAACTATTCTGTAAATTTTCACATTCTTACAGCAGTGCATGATAATTTAAGTCCCTGCACATCTTAGTTTGACAGGACAAGCCTTTTTAATTTTGGCCAGGGACCAAATTTCTATCATATGGATAATGGTATGCATTAATGTGGTTTTTATGTTCATTTCCCCAATTATTAATAAAGTTGAGTATCTTCTTTTCATGTGCTTATTTGCCACCCATACATCTTCTCTTGTGAAGTATAATACTTGTTCAAATCTGTTACCCATTGTTTTAATTTAGTAGTTTGTTTTCTGACAGTCCTATGATCCACTTTGAGTTAAGTTTTGTATGTGGAGAAAAGCTATGAACCCAAGTTCATTTCTTTTTGCATTAGAATATGCAATTGTGAGATATTCATATGAATATCCAGTTATTGACTATTCTTTCTCCACGGAATGTCTTTTGCACCTTTGTCAAAAAAATTAGGCATTATTTGTTTGGATCTATTTCTGAATTCTCTATTCTGTTATTTAATTGATCTACTTGTCTGTCTTTATGCCGATACTGCATCGTAGGTTTATAAAAAGACTGCCAATTAGGCAGTGTTAGCTCTCTGAGTTTGTTCTTTTTTATTGCTTTAGTTAGTCTAGAGTTTTTTCATTTTCATATAAATTTTAGAATCAAGTAGCCAACTTCTAAAAGAAAATATTGCTCAATGTAATGCAGAATTGTACACCTGGAAACAATGTAGTTGATATCAATCAATGTTACCCCAATAAATTTAACAATTAAAAAAAATGCTGATAGTTTCTGATTAGGATACACAGAATATTTAGAATACTCTGGACAGAACTTATATCTTAACATTATTTTGAGTCTTCTAACCCCATAAACAAGAGATATTTCTTCATTTATTTTGGTATTCTTTTGTTTCACTCAGCAATATTTTGTAGTTATCAGTGTAAGGTCTTTTGACCTTAGCACATTTATCCCTATGTACTTCATATTTTTAAATACTTTTGTAAATGGTATGTTTTTTCAATTTACAATCACTCATTTCAATACATAGAAATATACTTATATTTAGTATATTGATATTGTATCCTCTAACTTCATGCAATTTATTAGTGATAGTAGCACTTTTTAAAAAATTTATTTTATTGTTTTTGACAGAGACAGAGAGAGACAGAGATAGAGAAAGACAAAGAGAAGGGGGAGGGCCCAGAGCAGTCTCCATAGTTGTACATCATCAGTTTTCAACATGGTTTCATTCCACACAGGTGGGTGGGGGCCTCGCAGGGCAGGAACTGGGCTGGGGGCCTCCTGCATGGGAGGCATGTCCCCTCAAGCTGGGTGCCGAACTGGGGGCAAGAACCGAACTGGGGACAAGAACCAAACTGGGGACCTCCCGGATGGGAAGCACACCCTAGTTCAGCATATAGGTCCACATGGGCCAGGGCTAAGATTTGATCCTTGGTCCCTGGGGCTGCAAAGCGAGCACTTAACCCGCTGAGCCATCCTGGCCTCTCCAAATTGTTTTACTCTTAAATAGACTAATAATATGGAGAAAAAGTTGTATTTACTCACATAGCTACCATTTCTAGTGTTCATTACACTTTGTGTAAATCCATATTTCTCTCTAGTATCACTTCTGTCTGAAAGACTTTCTTTAACATTTATTGTACGTCTGTGGGTAAATAATCACTTGAATCTTTAGAGTCCAAGATATGCTTTATTTCATCTTTATTTTTGGAAGATATTTTTTGTTCTGTATAAAATTCAAGATTGACAATTTTTTCCTTTCGGTAATTTATTGTTCTAGTTTTCTCACTTGCATTGTTTGACCAAAAATTCTGCTCTCATTATTATTACCCTTTATGTATTGTGTTTCCCCACTCCTGGCTGCTTTTAAGAATTTTATCACTGGTTTAGTTTTAAGTAATTTGCATATAATATTCCTTGATAGCATTTCCTTCCATTCTTTTAATTCACTGATCTGCTTAGATCTATGGATGGATGGATAGTTTTCATTATATGAGAAAAATCAGGAGCCATTATGTCTACAAATACTCTTTTCTATCACCCTCCCATTTCAAAACTCTGATTAAACATATTAGGTTGAAGTTGTTTTATAGCTCACTTATGATTTGTACCTTCTCATTTGTTTGTGTGTATGTGTGTGTTTCATTTTGAATAGTTTCTATTGCCATGTCTTCATTTTACTTATCATTTATTTGACTCTTTTACCTCCTTCTACCACACCTCTACCCTCTTACCCTCTAGTAACCACTAAACTGTTGTCTGTGTCTATGAATTTGTGTTTGTTTGTTTGTCTTATTCATTTGTTGCTCTCAGTTTTATATCCCACATAATTTATGAGTTAAATCATATGGTTCTCGGCTTTTTCTGTCTTCTTTTCTTACTTAGCATGATAATCTCAAGATCTATTCATGTTGTTGAAAATGGCAGTATTTCATCTTTTCTTATGGCCAAGTAATATTCCATTGTATATATGTACCACATCTTTACCCAATCAAGTACTGAAGGACATTTTAATTGTTTCCATGTCTTGGCCACCATGAATAATGCTTCAATAAACATAGGGCTACATGTATCTTTACAAATGTTTTCAGAACCCCAAAGAGGAATTGCTGGGTGGTAATTCTATCCTTAATTTTTTTGAGGAGCCTCCATACTGTTCCCCATAGTGGTGGTACAAACTTACATTCCCACCAGCAGTGTATGAGGGTTCCTTTTCCCCACAACCTCTCCAACACTTACTACTTGTCTTGTTGATAATAGCCATCCTAACAGGTGTGAAATGGTATCTCACTGTGGTCTTGATTTGCATGTCCCTAATATCTAGTGAATTAGCATTTCTTCATGTTTGTTGGCTGTTTGTATGTCTTCTTGGTAATTTCTGATTGGATGTCAAACATTTTGAATTTTACCTTTTCGGTTAATGAATACTTTTGTATTTATACTTAATCTATACATATGAGTATGCTTGTACTTAGATGTAGTTATCTTACTTTGAAATAGATCCTATCAAGTATTGCTTTTAAGCTTTCTTAGGTAGAGCCAAAGCACCTTTTAGTCTAAGGTTGATTTTGCATCTCTAATGAGGCAATACCCTTCTAAGTACTATTACAGTATACCTGATTCCAAGCTGGTTGGTACAAACAGGATCTGTTCCTAGTTTATGTAAGTTCCAAGGAATGGTCCCTCTTTTGGTATTTCTTTCCCGCAGACTCATTAAGCATTTTCATACTTATGCATTGGTTATCACCTTGTTTAAAACTTGAGAGAGACCATCTGTTGATCTCCGGAGTAACCTATTATTGCAGTTCTTCCCTCACTGTTTGTCTGCCCTGCAATCTCACACTAACATTGGCCTTTTCAAGCTCACAGCTCCATCTTCTCATCTCTCGGAGACCAACAATCTTTAGTTGGACTCCCCCTCTTTGCTTCACTAGCAATTGTATGGCTCATGTAGTTTGCTTCTCCTTTTTCAGGGATCACTCTCCTTCAGTGCCTACTGTCCAATATCATGAAAACCTTTGTATAATATAATCTGTCCAGTTTTTTTATTTGTTTAGGTAGGTGCATATTTGTTTAGGTAGGTCCTTGCTGTTCCATCGTATCTGGAAGTAGAAGACCTGGAAGATCTTTAAACCAGGAATAAAAATAGGTTTTGTGCCAACTCAGGTGGACTAACAGTGGCTATTGGGACTGTGATAAAGATTATAAGGTCGTCTCTATGTGACAGGTAAATATCAGGATGTACACCAGTTGTTTACTTACAATTCTGAATTGTACAAAAGTAGATCCTTAAATTTTAAAGTTATAAACATGGATATGGCAAATTACTTTAAACTAAGAGAAATCAAGAAAAAAATTGCAGGGATTGCATCCCCAATATTATGTGACAATTAATGGCAGTGGAAATAATGAGAGAGATATTTAAGTAATTTTGGTATATAATCACAGGTGAAAACCTTTATTAGGGATGTCTTCAATGTGCAGGTAATAGTAAATAATGTAAGCAACTATGAAAGAGTAGAAAGACTAATAAGAAGGTGGGGAAAAAAGCCAGAGAAAGGATAAGAACATGAAAAGCATCTAGAGACTTGAAGAAAAATAAGGAGAAGCCAAAGAAAAATGAAAGGGGAGAAGAAACAAGAGGCAATAATAAGCAATAACAGAAAAGGTTGAGCAAGGGACCAGAGAGAAATAATAATTACTAATAAAAGGGAACATTTCAGATCATCAGAACATCAGAGATTTATTAATATCCATTGGCCAAGACTAAAAAGTGATGATGATTTTATCCACTTTATAGAAAAGGGAGAAATCACAAGAAAATTCCAAATCTGCCTTTGTACATTTACTTACCAGATAAAAATGAGCAGTTAAGAAAAATAGTAAGGCAGGCTTTCTTACCAACATTTTAGAAACACAGTGAAGCTACTCAAAATGTTCTTAGGTTTTATCTTAATATAAGGAATACTGAGGACATTCTGTAACATTTCTAAAATGGTACAGCTTATCAAATAAGACTGAGATAGAAGTTATATGCATCATAGTTTGAGGTGACATTAAGTTAAGGTTCACAAAAAAAAGAAACATTCAATTATGATAAGAAAAGTTATATTCTAAAATGTACACTGGTTAAATTAGGGTTACTAGATTATCCCATGGTCACAAAGTTTTACTAAATACTGTGTCTTAAGATAAGGAAATGGAGTAATAGACACACACCAGGAAAATATCTCAATCTAAATAGAACAAATGAAAAACCTTTCTAGAATCCCAAAGTGATGGTTGACAGATAGAAGGGAAGGTTAAGGGGCTGTGTGAAAAAGGTAAAGGGATTAAGACATACAAATTGGTAGTTACAAAATAGTTATAGGGTTGTAAAGTATAGCATAAGGAATATAGTCAATAATATTGCAACAATTAGGTATAGTACCAGGTGGTACTAGTAACTAGACTAATCAGGAAGATCCCTTCATAAGTCATATAAATGTCTTACCACTATGCTGTACACCTGAAACTATTTTAAGATAATATTGAATGTCAACTGTAATTGGAAAAAAAATAACAACCCCACAAAATCATTTAAAAAAAGAAAAACCATTCTAGAATTCACATTCTAGAGAAGCAAATGAAAACCTTGAAATGTTGAATGAATTCCAAAAAAGAATGTAAAATGCATTCATCTTTGAAGCAAAGCAAGAAAGAGAACAGTGGGGGAAACAAGGAAAATAGTTCACCTTGTAAGTGTAGCAATTTCTTTTCAAGTAAATGGCAGAAGTCGAAAAAGAAAATCATAAGCCAGGGTATTCCACTGAAGAACTGTGGATTTAATAAAACTAAGAGCAAAACCTATACTATGCAATTTGAGCCAGATGGCAACCAACACAGTCTCTCCAAGTCAAATGAATGCCTCATGCAGAACAAACTCCTGCTATCTCCATAACCACATCTGGAGAGGAGGTTTTTTTTTTCTTAAAAAACAAAAACTTATTTTGAGAACAAATAAAATTTTATGTTTACCTGACATGTGGCTACTCATAGGAAAAGCAAATAGAGTTTCTTACCATCTCTACTGTAATTGTGCTCTGATATTAAAAAACCTGTATGTCCGATTAAGAGCTAACAACAGTTAGTCACAGAAATAAGGACATCTAAACCACATGTATTTTAGCTAGCTCAAGTTTTACTTGTTTTATTTTCTTCAGGGAACTATGAAGCCAGACTTGTTAGGTTCCTATCTTGGCTTTGCCAACCTTCTAGCTGTAGGGCCTGGGCAAGATGCTCATTCTTGCTGTTTAGGATTCCTCTTCACTAAAACAAGGATAACAACATCAATGGGCTATTATAAGAACTAAATGATTTAATATATGTTAAGAGCTTAGAGCAGTACCTGGCACACAATATGTGCCATATAAATATTTGTTAAATAAAAATAAAAAACTATTTATTAAGCCAAACCCTATATTAGGTTCTGAGTATACAAAGACCAATAAATACATCACGATGCCTATTTTCAAAAAAAGCTTGGTGAAGGAGATGGATGAATAAACAATTACTACAAACGAATAAGAAAGGTGCTGTTAAAGACGTGAGTGCAGACCAATTGTGAGCACATAAAGAGGACATTCAACTTGAGCACATCCTCATTCAGACTAACTCCTCACAACGACACCATTCTGAGACAGCTGTCTCCAGGATGAACGGCAATGGTGTTTAGATGGGCTGCAAAAAACAGCCAGGTCTGATAGTATTCAAATGGGGGAGGACAACATTTTAAAACATTATCCATGCAGTAATACCTAATATGAAAGACTTGGACCATACTACACAGATTTTTTTCTAAAATGTTTTTATATATAAGACTTATCTTCACCCATTTGAAGATTTAAACTCATGTGGATATGAAAATGACATCCTGTATCACGTGTTACAAAGCAAGAATTGCCTTTAAAGCTTGCTTCATATCACAACTGAGAGGATTCTGAATATTTAAGTATATAATGTGTACCATTTGGTGATACATAGGTAAATGTTTATCCACAAACACTCTCAGATGTATTTATATTTTTATTTTTATTGGGGTTTTTTTTTTGACAGAAAGAGAGAGAGAGACAGAGACAGAGAGAAGGGGGAGGGCCCAGAACAGTCTCCATAGCTGCACATCAATTTTTCCACATAGTTTCATTCCACAGGTGGGTGCGGGGCTGCACAGGGCAGGAACTGGGCCGGGGTCTCACCCCAGTGAGAACTGAATTGGGGGCACTCTCCAGTTCAGCATATGGGTCCGCATGGGCCGGGGCCGGGGCCAGGATTTGATCCTCAGTCCCCAGGGCTGCAAAGTGAGCGCCTAACCCACTAAGCCATCCCAGCTTCCCCTCAGATGTATTTATATAATTAACACATATTTATACCAACATAAAATCATGCAAAATATTCCAATTTTATCCAATTAAAGCTTTTATAAGTTACCACATCACTTTTGTTATTCCAAACATAAAAGCATGAGTTAGGAGAGGCTTATCAGTGTTTTCCATGACAATGAGGAGCAAACAGCCCACCAGATCTTCATTAAGCAACAGAGCATTGAGGTTTCTTTAAAATTCCTGTTGTGCTTTCATACAACCAGGAGCTTCTTCACTGACCCACAGTCCACTTAAGAGTAATCATTTCTGGGCCCCAGAAACAGGAGAGGAAAAGAAAAGAGGGAAGTAAGACACCACCATCTCAATCAGGTGCTGTATTTGCATGTTTGAAGACAATATTATATACAAGATAATTAAAGAAAAGGGCAAATGATCCTTCTGGCATGTTGCTTATCCATGAAAGACAAGAAATGGTAAGAATAAAGATGCTTACCTGTTCCTGCATTCTAGCAGCACCAAGTTCCGAGAAAGAAATAGTGAGCTTCTCCTGCTGTTCTGATAGATATTTCTGATAGAGGCTTAGAAGTTCTTGGCATTCTCTATACTGTAGCTGAAGAGGTGAGAATGCAAATTAAGGGAAAAAAACCTAATAAATGAATTTAAACTGCATCCATGAGTGCTGCTTTTCAGATTCCAATAAAAGAAATAAATAACAGACAAAACTGCAATCACATTTGGTGAAAGTGCAGGTAAATATAGTCTTCAGGAGAACACAGTACATTTATACCTCCAAAATCATGAAACAATCATTCACAAAGAGTAGTAATAAGTATCCCATTTGAAGATAAATTTCTCTCTCAAATCTTTAAATTTGCATAAATAAAAACAAATACAAACACATGCAAAGGCATGAGGCTGGACCCCTACTTCCTACTATATACAAAACTAAATTAAAATGGATTGTTGATCTAAATGTAACAGCTAAAACTATAAAACTCAGAAAAGTAAATCTGTGATCTTGGATTAAGCAATGGTCACTCAAAAGCACAGCAACCAAAGAATAAATTTTTTAATTTGACTTCAAAATTTAAAACTCTGTTCTTTGAAGGATATTATGAAAAGACAACCTACAGAATGACAGAAAATATCTACAAATCATGTATATATGAGGGACTAGTATCTAGAATAAATGCAGACCTTACACAGCCAACAATAAAAAAACGTTAACCTAATTAGAAATGGGAAAAGGGCTTGGGTAGACATTTCCCAAAAGAAAATATACAAATGGCCAAGCAGCATAAGAAACGGTGCTCAAGATCATTAACCATGAGAAAAATACAAACCTAAACCACAATGAGATACTATTTTGCATCTACTATAATTAAAAAGGATTGACAATCATACACACTGAAAAGAATATGGAGACATTATAACCCTCCTACATAGTTGATGGAAATGTCAATTATGCTGCTGCTTTGGAAAATAATTTAGCAGTACCTCAGAAAGTTACACATAAAGTTACCATATGACCTAGCAACTCCACACATGGATATATACCCAAGAGAACTGAAAACGTGTTGACATAAAATCTACATGCAAACATATTCAGAGAAGCATTATTCATAATACCGGTAGTGAAAAATTAAAAACAACCTAGATGTCTACCAAGTGATAAATAATAAACAAAATATAGTATAGCTACACAATAAAATATTATTCAACCATAAAAAGAAACAAAGTATTGTTACATGTTACAATATGGATGAAACTTGAATAATACATTGCTAAAGAAGCCAAGTCACACAACAAAAAGAAACCAACACAAAATACTACATATTATATTATTTCATTTATATAAAGCTGTTGTTATTCTTTCTATTTGTTTTACATACATCTTCCAGTGAACCAGGGGGAAGAATATTCAGTTATGAGACTAAAAGATCACAAATAAGAGTTACACTCATACATTTTCACTTTCTGTCCTCTTCTCCAATTTTCTTAAGTATCTATTAGATGAGAAAAGCTGAAGAAAATAAAGAAAAAGAAATGTCTAAGATAGGCAAATCCATAACAGACAGGAAGTGCACTGGTTGTGAGGTGCTGGGGGAGGGAAATAGGGAGCAATTGCTAATGGTTCCGGTTTTATGGGGGAGGTAATGAACATGCTGTGGAATTAAACATTGTTTTTGCACAGCTTAGAAATACACTCAAAACCATGAAATTATATACTTCAAAGCCTGAATTTTGTTATATGTGAATTATATCTCAATAAATTATTTCAAAAAAATGCAGTATAGAAATGATGATACTGTTCTGGTAAAAATAATTACTGCCTAATTTACATAGAAAGTTCTACCTATCTTAAATATAAATAAATATAATTAAATTTTTGTCACTTGTTTGGTTTTACATAATGTTAGTTAAGTCAGTGTTTAATTAGTAAAATCATCATCAGGAAATTTTCTGCCCACGTACTTCCTTACATTTTTTTATAGTCTAGTATGAAGAACATAGCAACCTAACCCAGGGTACCCTCTCCCACAGCTCCTCAAATGTTTGAAGTCCTCAAATGAAGATAATAAATGGCGGTCACCTAACTGTGTAGATCAGGTGTCTGGGAGAGACAGTTCCATCCAAGAGAGAGTTTGGCTCCTCACTTCTCATTGTGGTAATTTCTCTCCAGGCCCTTTTCCTTCAGATCATTTCTGAATCTCCCCTTACACTTAATTAATTACGTATGCTGTTGGTATAAAAAATACTGTCTAATGAGATTATTCTCTATAAATACTTTTACAATGGGTCATTATGATAAAGGTGGGACTACTATTACTTAAATGTCAAAAATGGTGATTAGTTTCAGTATTTGTAACATTTTTATAACCTAATCATTGCTTCTGGGGAGACTCCAGTTCTAATAACTTTTGTCAATCATGATTGCATAAATAATGGTTTGCTTCATTCTTCTCATTATTAACCTTTAACAAAAAAGGAGCCAGAGATGGATTGTAGAAGAGTAGCTGGTTCTTAATGAATGGAGAGGTTACTAAGCTCAAAATACAGTAATTAGATGAGCTTGTCGAATACTCACCATCTTACAAACAACAACAGTAACAAAAGGATGAACAGTGGCCTAAATGAGCTAATATGTTTTCAAAGTCAACCTATATCAGACCACACTGGTTTTACATTTCCATGTTTTTTGTCAGCAAGCTCCAAAAAACAATGATTTACAGTGGTCCCAAGAGTCTCTGCCAGCTATGATGCATAAAAAGAACTTTTTTTATTCTTGCTATTACCATAGTCAATAGTATTTATTGTAAGTGAACATATTAGTCTGGATGCAGAGTATGAATTTTACTCTCAAAGAAGCTAGCACAATTATACAGCCTAAGAGTTAAATGTCAGCATTTGAAGACAAATTACAGGCATACCTTGTTTTACTGCACTTCACTTTATTGTGCTTCGCTTTATTGCGCATTTTACAAAGTGAAATTTTGTGACAACCCTGTGCTGAGCAAGTCTATAGGCACCATTTTTTCCCAACAGTATTTGTTCACTTCGTGTCTCTGTGTCACAATTTGGTAATTGTCACAATATTTTAAACCTTTTCTTTCTTGTTATATTTGTTTGGTGATCTGTGATCAGTAATCTTTGATGTTACTATTATATTTGTTTTGGGGGCACCAAGAACTATGCATATAAGAAGGCGAACTCAGTTGATAAATGTGTATGTTCTGAGTGCTCCATTCTACCTGCTCAATAAATACTTATTAGCAGTAAATAGGAGATGCAGGGATAGCTCAGCAGGTTGAGTGCTTGCCTTGCAATCACAAGGTCAGGAAATTGAATCCTGGCCCCAGCCCATGCAAACCCATGTGCTGAACTGCGGTGCAACTGGTAAAAACCAGGATGGGGGCAAAGGTTCCCCCCTTCCATGTGGGAAGCACCAAGTTTGGTTCCTGTCCTGTGTGGCCCCACATCTACCTGTGTGGAATGAAACTATTAATATGGACACTGCTCTGGGCCCTCCTTTCTTTCTTCCTTTCTCTCTCTCTCTCTCTCTCTCTCTCTCTCTCTCACACACACCTTCTTTCAAAAACAATAAAATAAATCTTTAAAAAAATAAAAATTTATTAAATAAATACACTGAGTGCAATAACGTGTGTGCTAGATGCAAGACCTACAATGATGAACAAGACCAATATTGTTCTCCTTCAGTGAGTTTACCGTCCAGCAATAAGAGCAAGGAATCAAACACATAGTACAAATAACATACGATGAAAGTGATGGCAAGAACATATGCAGTGCTCTGCTAGCACTTTCTTAGGGTACCTAAATGACTGAGGAACCGGGGAAAGCCTCTTAGAGAACAAATGTTCAAACTGAGAGAAGAGAGCCAATGTAACAACAACATGTAAAGGGCAGGCAAAGGAAAAGGGATCAATAAAAAGATGAGATGTTGTCAACTGTGCCCAATGATGCAGAGGACACACCAGTTAAAGACTGAGAGTTAAGGAGGCTACTGGTAATCTTTGCCAAAATATAAGTGTGACATTACTTAGGTGTTCACCATTTCCCCCACTCTTCCGGTAGACTACAGTTATGCTACTTTCACATCAAAGAGAGAAGACCATGGACAGAAAGAGGTTTTATTCAGGGTCACCTTGGGCTAAAAACAGCTGACCATGAGACTGCAACTCCAATGCAATCCATTAGTCACAGACATCCATGGAAATATAGAACTTCAAGATTTTCACTATAACAGGTACTCCCTTCACTCTAAACACCTACACACTATATAATATATATAGACAGCACATACCATGTATTCCACTTAGAATGTTCTGCCTGACCCTAATGCTACAAAATTTGTACTTATCCTTTCAAACTTAGCTTTTATGTCTTCTCTTCCTCCAGGCTTTTACTGACCTCCCAGGTAAAGTTACACACCTTTATTATAGTAAATGGCATATAGCTAAAATTATTTTATTATATCACTATCATCTGAAGTGGTCTATGTGTTTTCATAACTCACAGACTATTAATCTTTGTATATCTCTAGTACAGAGCAGGCACTTCAAAAATGTTAGGGGAACGAATAAAAGAATAAAGTAAAGAAGTGCCTATTGAATTTCATGTTAGCTTTCAGTTTGAAATTGAAACAAACCATAGACAGGCCATGTGGTCTTTAAACTAGCCAAGAGAATGACTAAAAATACTGATTCATTAAAAATTTTAGGGAAAGCTGGGATGGCTCAGCGGGTAAAGCACTTGCTTTGAAGCCCAGAGGACCGAGGATCGAATCCCAGCCCCGGCTCATGCAGACCCACATGCTGAACTGGGGTGTGCCTCCAGTTCAGTTCTTGCTGGGACCTATGTGGGAGGCTCCCAGCCCAGTTCCTGCCCTGCACAGCCCTGTGCCCGCCTGTGGAGTGAAACTATATGGAAAACTAATGCTGTCAACTATGGAGACTGCTCTGGGCCCTCCCCGTTCTCTCTGTCTCTCTCTGTCTCTGTTTCTCTCTGTCAAAAATCAATAAAATAAATTTTTTTTTTAAAAAAAAATTTTTTTTAATTGTTCCAATATCACAAGATTTTCCCATCTGAAGCTAATATGCCTTCCAACCATGCTGTATTTCTCATTTTACAATCACTTCCTTTTCTTCCCTTTCAAAAAACAGTACATGGTTTCTGACATAACCACCAAGGTCCAAATTATATATATCTAGTTTGGTATTCAATGACAGTATATGCAACTGAAAATGAATTGTTGGTAAAATAAAAAATGATACCAAGATGAACTGATTAGTAGAGACAGATAAGAATTTCATATGAATGTTTACACTCATTTTATTAAGTTGTAATCTCTGTTGGAGTACAAACACACTGACACAAGTCTGAAATTTTCCTGTTAATTAAAAGAGAAATTTATGGCAAATTCAGTGCAAGGCCACACTGTTTTCAATTTCCTGATGATAGTAATCTTTGGGGAGGAGAAGAAATCTCTAAAATAAACAGGGGGAAACTCAATGTTCTGGACAGTTACAAATGGAAAGAAGAGTCAATGCCTCACCCAGTTTCTTCTGGACTGTCTGAACAACAGCAAGAAAAACATGAGCCATAGAAAGATATCTGCTTAGAGTAATTAATTAGCTTTTTAAGAGTTTTCTAAGCACTATAGTCTCTACCTTGTTTTCTGCAGAGTCACAAGACAAGGTGGGGGCAGAAACAGACTTGGAACTGAGATTATTTAGATATCTATTTTGCTCAGATCAGTAGATCCTGCGGTTTTTCAGGAAACCAGCAACACAATAAAGACCCAAGGTTTATTTTCCAGCTTTAAAGTTAAGGACACTTATTTAAAAGTTCATATGCAGATATCCTAAAAAGCAGGCTCTCAATGTGCCAGACGAATCAGAATTTTGAGTTCCTTATAATTTCCTTTACATATAATACTGTAGGGATATATATTTTCAAGCATTCATAGTCGACATTAAAAGCAAAGTTGCAAAAACACTTCTATTGAAAATTATGCATTTTCTCTTACTTCTGCTTAAAAATTTACCGTATTTAAAGGATCTAAATTTCAAGTAGATCTGAAGGAGAAGAATTTTCACCATTTGAAGGACTACTTTAAATCAATTCAGCTTTTGGCGGGTTACAGAAACTGGTCTAGAATTATAGGGGAATAATGGCTGTGATCATACCCTACCCCAACCAGAAGCTACTTGTAAGGTAAATTGCAGTAACAATGATTAACACTTGAAAATTTCCAATTTCAAAACAAGCAAATTTGTGACAGTACAGACCACTGAAAACTGTCTGGAGTTAGCTCTGTCTAGACTATGAGAGGCCCAGAAGTGAAGCTGTGTGTATAAGGCTTGGTGAAGCAGAGTTAAACACACCAAGATGGGGTCTACTAGCTCCAGTTACGAGAAACTGGCTAACCGCTTCCTAGAAAGATGTCTTCTAATTCTGCTTCCATTCCTCAAGCAGAAGAGCTTTGTTCTTGTCACTAAATTAAAACCCTCTGTGAACTATCAATATCAATATATATGATACCTCCCTCTCTTCATACTCCTATATTTGTCTACTTGAACTATTTATGCTGCTATGTGAGACCATTAATTTCTGAGTGGAAATGTAAACTGAATTTAAGAGTCCCCTTAATCTTCTCTTTGCCAAACTAAGTAATCCAGTGGCATTATGCTTTCCTCATATAGTGAATCTTCCAGCTCTTATAATTTTTATGCTTGTCATCTCTCCCATCTTTAGATTCCTCATTAGACTTCTCTTATTACAGATACTACCATTACCTATTGCACAATTAAATGCTTATCACCAGGAATAGGTAGGTACCTGGCTTAGAGTATGTGAGGATGACTCAGTACAAGTTCTACTTATCATATTTAATTCTCATCAAAAGAAAAATAAAATACGAAATACTATAATTAGTCTCATTTTACGAGTAAATCTGCAGCACAGAATGGTTAACAATTTACCCAAGGTTATTTTGCCAGTGAGCTGAGATCTGGACTAAAGTCCTAGAACCACTAGAGATCAATGTTTCTTAAAAGTAATGTATGTATACAGGAATCACATGTGAATCTTGTCAGGCAGCAGATATTGATTCAGTAGATCTAAGGTAGGGCCTAAGAGTCTACATTTCTAACAAGCTTCTGAGTGATGTTGATTGCTGGCCTGGGGACCACAATCATCACCGAGTGTGCATAGCAACTCTAGGGACTCCCTGCCTCCATACCAGTGGGAGGAAGCTCATCCTCTCCCTTTAGGCTGAAGTTATAATACATTATCAGATTCCTGTGCTTACTCCCTTTACTCCATCCTTAGTGTATGATCATTTTTCTTCTCTTTTGGTCACCTGTTTTTGTTTTGGAAAGAAATATATAGAAAATAAAATATGAGATGCAAAATAACCCATTTTCTTCTTTAGAAGGAAGCAGTGTTCTGAATTTTCAGGGCAGTATAAGATTTCTATTGTGGCTGACTACTGAAGTAATAACAATTAGCAAAA